>OY856411.1:1384856249-1385073749 GCA_963693085.1 Alisma plantago-aquatica
TGTAATTTATCATATTAAAGATAAAAGAACAAATAATGATGACTTTTATTTGAATGCATGAATTCCATTTAAAATAGCCTTATTGTTTTATTTGTGGGCTTTATTGGCTATTGGGCCCAATAACAAAGAAAGGACAAAAGAAACCCTATTGTTGAGTAAATAAGAAAATAGAGGAAATAATGATGTAGAAACCTCTAGAAGGCAAAAGAATGTAATTCGAGGATGGATTTCATGCCTTTAGGTTCCTTGGGTGCCAAGGAATCCAAGATTGCAAAGAAAAGGCAATAATCAAAGAAAATATCAAATAAGTATTTCTTTATTAAGAAAGAAATTGAAAACATTGATCAAATGTGGAAAACAAGTCAAAAGAGGTATAATTGAGTTATCCTTAGTGGGATTTCATATCCCAGGCATTTATAATGTTAAAAGGAATACCAATGAGGAAAATAAAAGAGAAATAAAGAGAAATCCTCAAAAAGGGATATTTTAATAAGAAATAAACAAGGTAATAAGGAATAATAAAGAATAATGCATTTAGATGCATCTAGAGGGATAATGAGTATCCAATAAAAAGAATTCCGAATTCTTGGAGTTCCTTGGGATCCAAGGAGTCCCAAATAAGAAAGAGGAAAGAGAAAATCCTTATAAAAGAAAAATAAGAATATAAAGTGAATACATAATTCATAGATTATGTGGTATTGCTAAAAGGAAGTATTTTTCTATTAAATGAAAATAGAATTTCGTGCCATTAGAATAAAGGGCAAGTACTAAGAAGATAAAAGAAGAGATTTTTGTAATTCTAATATCCCAAGGATAGAGAATATCAAGGAAATAGATGAGGAGAGAGAAGGATACTTCTCCTAGAAGAATATGTTTCCTTTAAGTGTGGGACTCGTTTTCTCTTGGATGGATGTTTTGGGCATGGATACTCTCCTCTATAAAAAGAGAAAGAGACCTGGGTCGAGTCTAGGAAAGAGAAACCCTAGAGGGGTATGCCATGGTTAGGGAAAAAGCGATGGAGAATGACACATTGAAAATGTAAGTTGTCTTGGTAAATAATTTGATTATGATTATTAAATGGTTAGCCATATTTGCAAGTTTTTGGTTGTCCCCACATACCAATATATTTCGATATACTGACCAACGTTGTGTTTGTCAGCGTTTTAGGTACAAATGAAAAGAACAAACAGTAAAGTGGTAGATGTGGAATTAAATGAGAAATAATGTACACAGGAGGATTAGTTAGACTAGCATCTTCATGGATAGAAGTTTAGAATTCCCAATTTTTCTAAGGTAAGAAAAAGTTTTATTTTATACCAGTTTTCAATTTAGTTGGTAAAGTTTATTAATTGTTATTGATTATTTGTCGAACCTTTGATCCTGTTAATTCGATAACGGCTCTGACCTTCGGGTCTTCCTTAATTGGGGGTTACTGGGAGGCGGGGTCGTTACAGACACCTCCCTTTCATTTCTTTGTCTCGACCATGATGGTTGTGGGTGTCTTAGGTCGAGTCATCTTATCTTCTTGTGGGATGTCTCGATCTAGCTTGTTAGTGACCCCTCTTGTCATGACAATGTTGTGTTTTGGTGTTTGTTTCGACCATTTGGTGGATAGGATTGCAACCTATGTTTTGGATGACGCAAATGGTAAAAACCCAACATAGTTCTTATCACCATCTCTTGCATGTGTGTTTTAAGTGGTTGCATGTTAGTTTCTTGGGTGGACAAGTGTGCCTTTGGAGCCTTATCTTGTTGACACCTCATATCTCATCCTACTTATCTCCTCCTTTGCTTTATAAAACCTCTTCTCTCTATGAAAGAAACTCTTTTTGACCATCTTCTTTCTCCTTCCTTGCTTGGTTTTCCTTGAGCCTTGAGGAGCTAGAAGGGTTGACCCATGGAGCTTTGGTGATCGGATCCTTTGCATGTCGTGATCCTTGGTCATCTTCAACATTGGTAGGTGTTTACCTTTCCCTTGTAGTGTGTTCCTTTGATTAATAACTCTACCTTCTTCTCTTTTCTCGGCCTTAGACCATGTTTTAAAATGGTGGTCGTTCTTGAAAGTAATCTCCTCATCACAAGGATCATAGGCCATATTTTGGCAAGGTGACACCCAGGTGAGAGGAAGCTTCTTCTCTCTTTGGTTTTGCCTAGGGTTCTTTAAAGTCCTTTTTCTTGAGATACCTTTGACCAAGGTGATCTTCTTTTTGGAGGTGACATTGTAGACAAAGTTGTGATCCTTGTTGATTCCTTCCCTCTTTTGGAGCTTGAGCTTGGAGCTTATTCTCTCTTTAAAATAGGTGGGTTATATAACACTTTTCCCTCTCTATTATTGCACTTTTCATACTTGCATGTTGCTGATTTATCTCTCTAAAATGTATCCCTAATTTTCTAGTATAAGATATTATGCTCTAGATCTTATTTGATGGTGATTAACTTATTTTGTTTCCTTTGAATCTGAAACCCTAATTCAATGTACCTGATTTTAGTGTTTGTTGTGTAACTATGGTTTTCTCCTACCTTTTGATCTTGTTTTTGGTTGCATGCATGGTAATCATGTACTTTGATGTCTTATGAAGTATAGTTCTATTTTTTAGGTGTTAAATGCGGTTTTGTCCCTTTTGCATTAGGTGCTTTCATGGTGGTTTCATGACTTATTCATACTCTAGGGTTTCTGGTGATCCCATTTTGAATGAGGTTTCTTCTCCATGCACATGATGGTTTTCCTTAGTTTCACCTTCTATTTTGGCCATGGAAATCTTATATTTTGATCATGTTTAATCCCAATTTTGGTGTTGTTCTCTTTCTTTGGTGGTAGCTTGAACTATGTGGTTGCTACACCATATTTTGTTGGAGGTTACAACACTTTGTACTAGGTTTTTTGGTCAAGACATCTACCCCCTTCATGGTCACGACCCATGGGATGTTTGGTCAAAAAAAAATTGTGGTTTGGTCAGGTCAAGATGGATGACCTAGTGTCGTGAATTTGAACAAACCCTAATAGGTTTAAGGTTGCAACATGTCCTTAGTGCTTGAGGTCACGACATGTCCTTGGTTCTTGAGGTCGTAACGTGGTTTGGTTTGGTAGGTCGAGACATCCCTTGTATGAGTCGATACATGTCTTTTTTCTTGAGGTTGCGACACCATGTGTGTTGGTCACGGTTAAGGCATCTTGAAGAGTGGGTGGTCATGACCAATGTTTGGTGGATGGTCGTGACACATGAATGATGGAAAGTTGAGACATATGTATGATGGGTGGTTGAGTCATATACTTGAATACATAATTAACAATGTATATGAGCCATGTATAGTGTTGTTTGGGTGGTTTCATAATTAACCCTAAACATGTCTTTTAAAGCTTATGTGCTTGAAGGAAGTGGGAGACAATATACCTAGGGTTTGGTGATGGTAAGTATCTATAGAACCTTAATCAGATACACATGTAACCATAAACCTAATGTTGGGAATTATGGTATGCTTTCTTGCCTCCTTTAATGTGATTATATATGGTGATGTTTTCACTCTCCTATTTATGAAACTTAACTTTGTAGGTGATAAGTATGCCATGGGTTGTGTATGTTGTACTAGTGGTCATACGATACATAATGGTGATTATGCACATTGTGGAGGCATAATGTGGTTATGTACATGTAGGGTTATGTGATTAGGCCCTATGATCTGGTGATGGGTTGATGCCTATTGTGAGTTGATAACTTCTAGTGATGTGATTGAGGAACTTACATCCCATAGTGATGCTGCATTTGGTGATGGCCTTGTGAATGGTATTACTTCAAATATCATGTGGTGATAGTGTGACAACTTCACACCTTATACGGTTTACATCTTCTGGAGTTGTACTATACCCTTATTCCCATAGATATTTTAATGGCTTAATATGTTGTAGATTGATTGATGTTAAAAGTCACCCAATTGGCTAACTAATCAAGTGGAACCCTAATCATGTAGATCCCATGTGTCATAGATCCTTTCCAGTGTCATCATTAACTGCTGGATTAGTGAAATGGGTATAACTTAGAGTGCATATTTTTTAATATGTGGGGGTTCATGAGTATTTTCTTGTGTCCACAATTATATATGGAATGAGACAGCCATGTGTGACCTGATCTCCTTGTGATATGGATGGTCATGTGTGAGCCACTCCTAATTTTAAGAACATCCATGCGTGAGCCTTTTCTTCTAGCATCATTATCTGTACCAAGGTGGGCTAGGTGTTTATATATGTAGATGGCCATGCGTGAGCCAATCCCTGAGCTTGACTATATGCCACTTTTTGCAGTTGACTAATATTTCTCTGCGTTGTTTTGTCTTGTGCTTACCAAGAGGTGTGGAGAGGCCGTGGATTTGGGATCTTCCATCAAACTTGTAAGGCAACAATTTTGACTTAATAATGGTCACTTGGATTAGGGTGGCATGAATCAAATCCTTTGAGAAATCATAATAAAAGATGTAACACAATCATGTCGTGTATCTTGCTTAGAATCAAATATGAATAACATTAGTTGAGCCCTTTTCCTTCTCTTTTTACTAATTTTTTGAATAATAAGATGGTTAGAGAAGTCAACTATTATACATGTTATTCATATTCCTATTTAGAATATAACTTCATCTGATGTTCAGTGGTAACTGCCTAGTCTTGCTTAATTTTGCTTATTTTTTTATTGCATATCATTTAGCCAAATCTCCTCAACTTGGCTGGTATGTCATTTAACTATTTACCTTATATGTGATTTTAATAGATGTTGCCCCAGAGTAATATCTCTCGTTGGGATGTTTGGTCTCACCCCGTGGGTTTCCAGATCTTTTAGGTTGTCAAGAATGAGGAAGTAGAGATCAATTATTGGTGTTAGCAACAAGAGGACCATTTGTTGCAGAAAGGTTTGACATGCTTCTTGTGTATAGAAATAGCTATGTGTCTTCCTTGTACACTCAGGTCCTTGGGGAGGTTTTTTTATATGTATCCATACAAGGTTTTGGCTTGATGCCCATTGTTGTATAGGGATGACATATATGTATGTGAACAACTTATCATGTGTAATAGGATGTGGCTAGAGAGGCGGTGAACAATATCTTATATAATGCTTTGGGAAGGTGATATGAAATATAGGTGGCATTTGTGGACTCATGTGTAATATGTTGCAACTCTTTATGGTTATGTGAAATTGGTTTTAATTTCCTGTGTCTTATGGTAACTTGAAAGTTTATTTTTATTTCCGTAGTTTGGTTTTGAGTAATCCCGCTTGTGGCATGTCAATGTGTCATGTCAATGTGTCATGTCAATGTGTCATAGTTTGGTTGGTATCAGATATTTAGGTTCACTGAGTCTACAGAGACATAGGACTAGGGTTGTTTCTGCTCTTCGTGTCCTCCAGTTTGTCTTATTGTCACTTCTACTTATGTAGAAGAAGACGAAGAGTCAAAAATATGGTTGAAGAACATGAAGAACACATTGTTGAGGGTGGTATTGCTACACCAGGTGGATGTGCAAGGAGGTAGGTTATTGATGTGAGGGTGCTTAAAGTGCCCTAGTTTGACCAGAACATGATGGAAAATCTAGGTTTCCAATCCATCTTTGGACAATTCATGGCTATGATAATGCACATGGCGGTCAGGATGCCAATCCCACAGTCTAGGGAAGTTGTTTCCCATGTAGAATCCTCAGGCACTAGAAAGACCTTCAAGAGGTTGAGGCAAGTCAGAGTTGTGGAGTATGCTGGTATGGAGGATCCAATGGATGTAGATTTTTGGTTTATGGAGATGGAGAAGGCTTTTAAGACCCTTAGTATCCCTAAGGCTGACAAGGTGAAGCATGCAGTATACCTTCTGAAGGGAAGTGTTGGCCATTGGGTGGGCCATTGAGGAGGAGAAATGTCTAGGTGTTAATATCTGTTGGGAGGAGTTCAAACGGGAGTTTGTCAACATGTATTTCCCGTGTACCTATCTTGATGAGAAGATCTCTTAATTTGAAAAGACCAGACAATGACTCATGACGATCAATGAATATGAGGCAAAGTTCATGGAGTTGTTGAGGTCCTATCCTCACATGGCAACGACATATGAGGATAGGATAAGATGTTTCGAGAAGGGTATGAATAGTGAGATGACAATAGCTATGGCAGCACTTGAGAATTTTGACAATTTTGTGATGTCCATGGAATCTATCTAGAGGATTGAATAGTTTGTGGTTGAGAAGTGTGAGAAGAGTGCTAAGAAAAGGCCTGTACAATATCTATGGCAATCATTAGGAGGCTTTAAAAAGCTTATGTTTTCTACACTGCCAGCCCAACAAAGGTCCGATGTAGAGACTCAATGGTCACCCAATAAAGGAAGAGGCCACAACTTTCCACCGACAGGAGCCCCCGACACAATGTTAGTATCAGTGACAGGGTTTTCGAGGCCATCATATGAGAGTAGAGTGTGCTACAAGTATGCTCATGTTAGGCATACCAAGCAGTTTTGTTAATGAAGGATGATGAGGTGACCCAACAGTCGAGGTAGAGTCAGTAGGGCTAGTAGAGACAATAGCACAACAGTGGAGGAGGACAAGGATGTGGACATGCATCACATGCTGGTTCTTTAGGTAATTCTAGGAGAGGACATGGATGTCAGTAGGCGACAACTATATTCTATGCCATGAGTCATCTAGAAGGAGTGGTCAACCCATGAGTAGTTACAGGTTAGAGTGATTTATTTCATTCAGATTTGTTTTCTTCTTGCTTTGTATCTATTATTGTTGATCTGGGTGTGACCCAATCTTTTATCACTCTTGAATTGATTTCTAGTGGATCTTTACCTGTTAAATGTCGACATAATATCCTTCATTTAGAAACCATGTTGGTCAGTTCTACAATGTTGCGGGAGGTGTGTTCTTCCTGTGTCCTTTCTTTTTTAGGACATAACATTCAATCCTTAGAATGGATACCTTAGAGAAGTATTAGGTGGTGTTGTAATGTAGTGCTAAGGTGGCAACATTTTGAGATGGAGATGTGACGTGGATCTTCCAAGGATATAGGAATATTCTTCTGACATGTCTGGTGCTAGCGATGGTGGCAGAGAAGCTGTTGAGATAGGGTTGTGAGGCATTTTTGGCACATGTGAAGGATACTAAGGTGAGGATTCCTAGTATTCAAGAGGTTCCAATGGTCTGCGAGTTTGAGGATGTGTTTCCAGGTGTTCCCCCACCTTGAGAGATTGATTTTAAGATTAATCTAGCCCCAGGTATCTAACCGATAGCTTAGACACCATACTGGATGGCGCTAGTTGAAATGGTAGAGTTGAATAAATAGTTGCAAGAGATGCTCAAGAAAAGTTTCATCACATTCCAAGTATTCACCACGGGGGTGTTCTAGTGTTGTTTGTAAAGAAGAAGGATAGATATATGAGTCTGTGCATATACTACATGTAGTTGAACATGGTGAAGATAAAGAAAAAGTATCCCTTATCGCAGATTGATGACCTATTTGACTAGGTGTGAGGAGCCACAATGTTCTCTAAGATAGATCTTAGATTAGAATATCACTAGTTGCAAATCAAGGTGGATGACATACCTAAGTCAACATTCAGGACTCAGTAAGGTCATTATGAGTTTGTGGTTATGTCGTTTGGGACCAATGCACCGACAACGTTTATGGATCAGATGAATAGGGTATTTAGACCTTATCAAGACCAATTCGTGGTAGTATTTATAGATGATATCTTGATCTACTCCAGGGACAACCAACAACATGAGCAGCATCTATGTTAGGAGTTCTCCATGTTGAGACAACATGAGTTGTTTGCAAAGTTCAGGAAGTGTGAATTTTGGCTGAAGGAGGTGTCCTTCCTAGGACATGTGATATATGTTGAAGGTGTTCGTGTGGACCCCCAGAAAGTGGAATCCATGATAGAGTGGGAGCATCTGAATACATTTATAGAGGATTTTAGTTTTCTAGGTTTAGTAGGATACTACAAGAGGTTCAACAAGAACTTCAGTTCAGTGGCGTTACCCCTAACAAAGTTGACGAGAAAAGATGTGCCTTTCATCTGGTATGACAAGTGTTAGTGTGCCTTCCATTTGTTAAAAGAGAAACTTACTAGTATGCCAGTGTTAGTTCTTCCTGGGCAAGGGAAAGGGTACATAATCTTTTGTGATGCGTTGAAGAATGGTTTGGGTTGTGTGCTGAGCAGGACAAGAACATGATTTCTTTTTCTTCACAACAACTTAAGTAATATGAGGTGAGATACCCAACCCATGATCTAGAGATAGATACAGTGGTCCATAACTTGAAAATCTGGAGGCACTACCTTTACACGAAGAAGTATCAGATCTTCACAGATCATAAGAACCTGAAGTACATCTTTTCATGAAATGAGAAGAACATGATATAGAAACACTGGATGGAGTTAATCAAAGACTACGACTGCACAATTATTTACCATCCAGGAAACTGAAATGTGGTGGAATATTCTTTGAGTAGGAAGTCTTTTTCATCATCTTCAGTAGACAAAGTGCAATTGTTCTCTTTGGTGTACTATAAGAGAGAAATGTCAGTCTCCTTATGTTGAATGAACATGAATCTAGAGGTATCTATGCTAGTAGGTTTGTTGGCACAAATGCAAGTGAAGCCCACATTGATGCTGCAAATCAGGGAGGCACAACAGGTTGATACCGTGATACAATAGATACAGTCAAAGTTTGGCAGCGAGAAGCGTGATGGATTCCATGAGGAAGATGATGGGACAGTGTGTTACCACAACAAAGTCATGGTTCTTGGCATTGACAACTTGAGGAAGATGGTTTTTGAAGAGGCTCACTCTTCAATGTCTGCTATGCACCCATGTAGTATCAATATGTACCATAACCTTAAAGCTTTGTACTAGTGGACTAGTCTAAAGCGTGATGTGGCTAAGTTCATGGACAAGTGTGTAGCGTGCCAGTATGTTAAGGTGGAACATCAAAAACCTATAGAAATGTTGCATCAACTACATATACCGCAGTGGAAATGGGATCATGTGATGATGTATTTTGTGGTTGGAATCCCAAGGATAGCCAAAGGTCATGATTCCATTTGGGTGATCATTGACATGTTAACCATGTCAACACATTTCCTTCATGTGGAGATAATGTATAAAGTAGAGAAGCACTCTCAGATATATGTTTATGAGATCGTGCGCTTGCATGTGTCCCAGCTACAATCGTGTCAGATAGAGGTCCTCATTTTATGAGTCACTTCTGGGAGCACTTGCACACAACTTTGGGTTGCATTTGAGGTTTAGTATCACCTTTCACCCACAAATAGATGGTTAGTCTAAGAGGACCATGAAGACCTTGGAGGATCTATTGAGAGCTTGTGTCTTAAAATTTCTATGCAGTGGGACATCCACCTCAGTTTTATAGAGTTCACTTATAATAATTAGTATTAATAAATAATCGACATGGCACCTTATGAGGCATATATGGGAGACATTGCATGTCACTATTGTGTTGGTATAAGACCGGTTAATACCATCTTCTAGGTGCTAAGCTTGTGCGACTGAAGATAGAAAAGATCAAAGTGATTCAACATTAGTTGAAAGCATCACTGGGCAGACATAAGTCATATGCAGATAACTAGCATAAACCTTTGGAGTTCTAATTGGGAGATAGAGTGTACCTCAATGTCTCTCCTTGGAAGGGTAAGTTGGATCCCAGGCTTATGGGACCTTACCCTGTGGTGGCTCGTGTTGGGAAGATGTCTTACAAGTTGGAGCTTCCACTCAAGTTGCATAGATTGAATCTAGTGTTTCATGTTAGCATGCCAAGGAAGTGTCATCCTAACACATAGCAGATTTTGCAGCCAGTTGAGGTTGAGCTTGACAAGGATGTGTCCTATGTTGAAGTATCCATGTTGATCCTTGATAGAAGAGTGAAGAAGTTGAAGAAGAAGGGCATCATTTTGGTGAAGGTTCTATGGAATCATCATGGTGCTAAGGAATCCACGTGGGATCTTGAGGAAGAGATGTGAAAAACGTGCATATCTCTTTTCACATAGGATTTTGGGGGTGAAATCCTTGTTAGGTCTTTATGGTTGTTAGGGCCCTAACCTAACTAGTGCTTGGGCATGCTTTCATTTTTTAATGTTGATTCTTATAACCTTACTTAAATCCTTTGATATGTTTTTAGATCTTTGGATAGCTCAAGTCTCTAGTTTGAGATGGTTTGGATGATGTTTGTGCTTTGTGTACTTATTTTGGCATGATTTACAATTTACCCAATTATGAGGGTTATCTTGAAAATTTCCACCTCTACAGTGTTACTTCTATATCTTGTCTTCATGAGAGAGAATTTGTTGATTTGGGGACAATTAGTTGGGACTTGGTTGAGTGAGGGAACCCTAGTGGTGATTAGGGTTTCTAGAGTTTTGGTGTGCCTTGACCATGTAAACCTTGGTGACGGTGGTGACCCTTGTCTCAACCTTGAGGAGGTGGTTTGGGGGTATTGCGGTCAAGATACCTCCCTTGCTTGGTTTTGTCTCGACCAAGATAGTTGTGGGTGTCTTGGGTTGAGACAACTTGTCTTCTTGTGGGATGCTTCAACCTAGCTTGTTGGTGACCCCTCTTGTCATGACCATGCTGTGTTTTGGTGTTCGTGTCGACCATGTCATGGTCATGACCATGACCTAGGTGTTGGGTAACCCAAGTGGTCGAGACCCAACATAAGTTTTATCACCATGTCATGCGTGTGTGCTTTTGAGTGGTGGTATGTTAGTTTCTTGGGTGGACAAGTGTCCCTTTAGAGACCTATCTTGTTGATACCTCATCTCTCACCCTACTTCTCTCCTCCGTTTCTTTATAAACCCTCTTCTCTCCATGTAAGCAACTCTTTTCAGCCATTTTCTTTCTCCTTCCTTGATTGGTCATCCTTGGAGCCTATAGGATCTAGAAGGGTTGATCCTTTTGTATTTGGTGATTGGATCCTTTGCATGTGGTGATCGTTGGTCATATTCAACCTTGGTAAGTGTTTACCTTTCCTTTGTAGTGTTTCCCTTGGATCCTATAAACCATTTTCTTCTATTTTCTTGACCTTAGACCATGTTTTGACATGTTGGTCGTTCTTGAGAGTAATCTCCTCATCACAAGCATCATAGGTCATGTTTTGACAAGGTGACACTCGAGTAAATGGAAACTTGTTCTCTCTTTTCGCCCTTCTCTATTTGGTTCGGCCTAGGGTTCTTTCATGCCCTTTTTCTTGAGATACCTTTTACCAAGGTGTTTTTGTTTTTGGAGATGACCTTGTGCCCATCGTGGTGATCCTATTTGGAGCTTCCTTCCCTCTTTTGGAGATTGAGGTTGGATCTTGTTCTCTCTCCAAAAAAGGTGTGTTATATAACACTTTGCCCTCTCGATTATTGCACTTTTCATACTTCCATGTTGCTACTTTTTCTCTAAAAAATGTATCCCTAATGTGCTAGTATATAATACCATGCTCTAGATCTTGTTTGATGGTGATTAATTTTCTTGGTTTGCTTAGAATCTGAAACCCTAATTCAATGCCCCAATTTTAGCGTCCGTTGTGTAAAGGTGATTTTCTCCTACCTTTTGATCTTGGTTTTGGTTGCATGCATGGTACTCGTATACTTTGATGTCCTATGGAGTATATGTTCTTTTTTTAGGTGTTAAACACAATTTTATCCCTCTTTCATTAGGTTATTTCATAGTGGTTTCATGACATAAATACACTCTAGGGTTTTTGGTGACCGTTTTGCATGAGGTTTCTTTTCCATGCACATAATTGTTTTCCTTAGTTTCACTTTCAATTTTGGCCATGGAAGTCTTCTATTTTGGTTATGATTAATTCCAATTTTGGTGTTGCTCTCTTGCTTTGGTGGTAGCTTGACCTATGTGTTGGGTTTTAGGGGAGGCAGAGAAGGCAGCGGAAACAAAAAATTTCTCCTCCCCGAACCCATGACAAGGAAACGTGTCAATGTCTATATAATAGGAAAGGAGATGGTTTGTGGAATCATACCTTGACCCGAGGCTCGCTCGGCGACAATACCTCACGCCTTGCGTGGTCTTCACCTCCGGTCTTGGATGGTGTCTGTGCATCTCCTGGTCGCACCGGGACTGACGACTCCTGGTCTCACCGGGACTGTCGGGATTGACAGTTATCCTCCGAGCGGTAGAAATCTCCCGCCTCTAAAGTAGTCCACACGGACCACCTAGAACTCCAATCTCCTTGTCCCATAAGGAATTGGAAGGAGTCGCACCCTCCTGTCAGGATACTAGTCGCCGACACACTCTCCTGCCACCAGTGGCTTTCTGCAGTTGTCTTTCCCTTGTTGTCCCTCCCTTATTGGGTAGCACTTGCTCGGGCTCTCTCGGTTACCAAAACCAGAGAGAACGACAACTTTACAGAGCAACTGGTTGCACTGAGTTGTTCAATGAGAAGCCCCTAATACCCCTATATATAGGAGGGTCACGGGACAGGGTTCTCTATCCCAGGCAATGCGGGATTAAAGCAGGAATAGAAGGGTTTGAGATTTTCCACAAAAACAACCAACTGCGTGACCTAAATCGATCGTTTCATCCCTGAAACGGTCGTTTGGGGACTTGAGATAATCAGTTGACACCTCAACCGATCGTTTGGGACCCATGAAATGGTCGGTTCACTTCTGAACTGGTCAGTTTGTGGTCCTGATCAGTTCCCGATTGACTTTCCTTCTTTTGTTTCGAATCAGTATCAAATACTAATCCTTGTTGCAATCAAATTGGACAAGTGAAACGAAAAGAAATTTCTCACCAATCCTATTTTCCCAACTTGCTCAGTTGGACCAGTTGAGCAGATCGTTTCAACACTTGAACCGATCATTTCACCCTGTCCATGAGCCGATCGACTCACCATCTGAGTTGATCGGTTCACCAAGCTCAACCAATCAGTTCATCACATGAGCCGATCGGTTGGGTGTACATATTGTCCACAAATAGTCAATTGCAGTTTCAATCAATCTGATACTCTAATCAATCAATCCAACACCTTGAATACTATGATTTTGAGCTATCAATCAATTGAGTGTTTAATTGAACTACTAAACTCCTTTAGTAATCAATCTAAACATAGTTTGTGGACAAAACTCCTTTTCCAGGTTAAATCCTATGTGTGTGACCCTACAGGTCCTTTTCACGTTGGCAGTGAAAGTCCATAACACTTATGACTTCAAAAGCAAAGAGCGGTGCCTATTTACACATCAGTGCTACCCAAGTGAAATAGAAAGTTGGAGAACAACTTTCAATCCTACAATCCGTGAATGGTGTTACAATGAATGTATAATTCCTTTGTCACTGATATCCCGAATGAACTCGAGGCATGGACCAATCATCCTATCAACATTCATTCGCTTTCTTGATCTCAAAGTAGATTGGAAGAGATATGTATGACATCAATATCACATATTGATTCACACATACATGCACGCCTTTCTCAATCCCACTCATCAAGTGGCCATGGATATCAATCTCCCTCAGGAGGGACAAATCCCATATCTATCACTCACCCCTCAAAATCCCCATGTGTCAAAGCCACCCAATCATCACCTTTATAACAACCCATGTTTCAGGACTGTGTTTGATGATGTCAAAGTGTACCCAACGACATGTGTTGAGTGTAGTGATTTCAGGTCAATGAATCACATTCACCACCATCACTATGAGTACTGACTGTGACTACCATGACATGGTTCCATGTGTCAAACTCACAGTGGGTCTATCCGGTACACTTGTTCTCTAACAAGTACCTAGGTGTTTGGTTTGATATCTCTATATCATGACTAATGAGATTCTGTCATCAACCAACACCAAAATCTAGTCTTATGTGTCATTGTTGTCTATCTACCTTCCACAATGACATCTGACTAGGGACATAACAAGAATGTACAAACTCTTAGCATTCGTATGATCTCATCGTTCAGGTCCTGAACCTGAAGGCATACATCATTGAATACTGTCATTCTCTAGACATTCAATCTGTTCTATCACTATCTCATATGACTGAACCAGAAAGAATTGGAAGCTTTCCTTTGATGTTTATCAAATCAATCTTAATGTATCCCATCAATCATCCCATGATTGTCTCTCAGGGCATACATACCAACACTATGTGGTGGCTACACCATGTTTTAGTAGAGGCTGCAATCACTTTTTGCTTAGTGTTTTGGTCAAGACATCTACCTCGTTGATGGTTTCAACCCATGGGATGTTTGGTAGAGATGTTCTCCTTAGTTTGTTCTCATCAAGATGGATGACCTAGTGTTGTGACAGTGACCAAACCCTAATAGGTTTAAAGTCACGACATGTCCTTGGTGCTTGCGACGTGGTCAAGTTTTTGAGGTCAAGAAAACCCTTGTTTGAGGTGAGACATGTCTTTGTTCTTGAAGTCATGACACCAAGTGTGTTGGTTGAAATCAACACACCTTGAAGAGTGGATGGTTGCGACCCATGTATGGTGGATGGTCACGACATAGGAATGATGGATAGTCGAGACATATGTATGATGGGTGGTTGAGACATATACTTCAGTACATATTTAACCATGTATATGAGCCATGTATAGTGTTGTTTGGGTGGTTTCTTAATCAACCCTAAACATTTATTTTAACCATTGTGTGCTTCAAGGAAGTGGGAGATGATGTACCTAGTTGCTGGTGATGGTATATAGCTATAAAACCATAACTGACTACACTCGTAACCCTAAACCTAATGTTGGAAAATATGGTGTGCTTGCTTGACTTCTTTGATGTGATTACTATATGGTGATGCTTTCTCTCTCCTATTTGTAAAACTCTAACCTTGTAGATGATAAGTATGATATGACTTGTGTATGTTGTGGTGATGGCCATATGATACAAATGTGATTATGCACATTGTTGAGGCATAATGTGGTGATGTACATGTAGGGTTATGTGATTAGGTCCTATGACCTAGTGATGGCTTGATGCCTTTTGTGAGGAGATAATATCTAGCGATGTGATTGAGGGACTTACATCCCATAGTGATGTGACATTTATTGATGGCCTTGTTAATGGCAGTACTACAAGTATGAGTGGTGATAGTGTGACAAGTTCACACCTTACATATTTTATATCTTTTGGGTTTGTAGTATACCCTTATTCTTGTAGAGTTTGTTATGGCTTAATATGTTGTAACTTGATTGATGCTAAACATCACCCAATTGGGTAACTAATCAAGTGGAACCCAAATAATGTAGGTGCCCTATTCCATAGATCCTTTCTAGTGTTAGCTTTAACTACTGATTGGTGAAATGATTATAACTTAGAGTGCACATTTTTTCAATATGCGAGGGTTCAAGTCGAGTAATCTCTTGCATCCACAGTTACAAGTTATATGAGATGGCCATGCGTGAGCTAATTTCCTTGTGATATGGATGTCCATGCGTGAGCCACTCCTACTTTTAAGAATAGCCATGCATGAGCTTGTTCTTCTAGCGTTGTTACCTGTATCAAGATGGGCTGGGTGTTTATATATGTGGATGGCCATGCATTAGCCAATCCTTGATCTTGAATATATGTCACTTTTTACAGTTGCAGATATGTCTCTACAGTGTTTTGTCTTGTGTTGACCAAGAGGTGTGGATATGTCGTGGATTCTGGCTCTTCCATCAACCTTGTATGGAATCGACTTTGACTTAGCATTGGTTGGTTGGATTTGGGTGGTACGACTCAAATCCTTGGGGTAATCATAATAAAAAACATAACACAGTTGTGTAGTGTATATTGCTAGGATCAATTATGAATAACATTGGTTGAGCCAATTGCCTTCTCTTTTTATTGATTTCTTAAATTATAAGACGGTAAGAGAAGTCAACTATTATACATGTTCTTCATATTCCTTTTTAGAATATAACTTAATGTATTATTCATTGGTAACTACCTAGTCTAGATTAATTTGCCTTATTTGTTGATTACATATCATTTAGTTGAATCTGCTCAACCTGTTTAGTATGTTATTTACATGTTTGCCTTTTTTTTCTTTTAATACATGTTTGCGGAGAGTTATATCTCTTGCTAGTACATTTGATCTCACCCTGCGAGCTTCCATATCTTTTAGGTGGTTGAGCACAAGGAAGTAGAGATCATGTTGTTGGTGCTGAGCAGCAAGAGGACCAGTAGTTGTAGAAAGGTTGGACATTTTGCTTGTGTATAGAAGTAGAGTCCTATGTGTCATCACTATAAACTCAGGTCCTTAGGGAGGTTTTTGTTGTATGTATCAATATGAGTTTTTGGCTTTAGAACCATTGTTATATAAGGATGGCATATATGTATGTAAATAAGTTATCATGTGTGACAGGATGTGGTCAGAGAGCCAGTGAATAGTGTCTTGTATGATTCTTTGGGAAGGTGATATCAAATGCATGTGGATTTTTTGAACTCATGTGCAATTAGTTGTAACTCTTATGGTTATATGAATTTGTTTTTTATTACCTATGTATTATGGTAACCAAGATGTTTAGTTTTATTTATAAAATTTGGTTTTGAGTATTCTCACTTGTGGCATGTTGGGGCATCACATCTTGTATGTACAAGAAGGTTAGTGGGACCATGATTGTATTACCCATATTGTATATGGATGATATACGTTTTATAGGGAAAGGCATCCCTACTTTGCAAAAGGTAAAGACATGGCTAGGAAATATGTTTTCTTTGAAATACTTTGGAGAAGAATCCTACATATTAGGGAAGAAGATCTAGAAGGATTCTTGGAGTAAATCAAAGCACATACATTGACAAGTTGTTGTAGAGGTTCATCATGGAGAGCTCAAAGAGTGGAAACCTTCCCTTGTGATATGGAGTTACCATCTCTAAAGATCAATGTCCCAATTCTAGTGAATAAATGGAACACATGAGTATGACTCCATATGCATCATCAATTGGATCAATCATGTGTGCAAAGTTGTGTACCCGTCCTAATGTCCCATATGCCTTGAGCATGATGAGAAGATATCGATCAGATCTAGGTGATAATCACTAGACAGCCATCAAGAACATCCTTAAGTACTTGAGAATAACTAAGTATCAATTCCTTGTCTATGATGAGAGGAAGAGTTTGTGGTAAAGGGTTACAACAATACAATCTTCCAAACTGACAAAGTTAATTATAGATCGTAATCAAGATTCATATTTTGCCTCAACAACCAACTGTGAGTTGGAAGAGTTCCAAGCAAGAGATATTTTTGGATTATACAACAGAGGCCAAGTATATTGTTGCATCGAATGCAACAAAGGAGGTTGTTCGGATCAAGAAGTTCATCTCTAAACTTGGGGTTGTTCCAAGAATCAACAGTGCAATTGAGCTATATTGTGGCAACAATTGAGCTGTTGCTCAAGCTAAGAAACAAAGATCACATCAACATTCCAAGCATATACAAAGGTAGTTCCATCTCATATTAGAGATTGTACAATGAGGAGATGAGAAGATCTACAAAGTACCAACCAAGAACAATGGTTCTGACCCCTTGACAAAAGCACTTTCACAATAGAAGCATGATGGTCATGTTAGATCACTTGGAATAAGATTCATGAGTTATTGGTTCTAAGTGAAAGTGGGAGTTTGTTGGTATGTATGCCCAAAGAGAAAATCATGTGATGATTGTAATGGAATATAATGTAAATTATTTGATTAATAATAAATGTAAACTTCTAGTTTATTCTATTTTATTCAGTTATGAGATAATGAAGTAACATAATAAATTTCTAGAGAATGATATTACTCAATGATGTATGTCTTCAGGTATGTGACTT
Organism: Alisma plantago-aquatica; assembly: GCA_963693085.1. NCBI lineage: Eukaryota > Viridiplantae > Streptophyta > Magnoliopsida > Alismatales > Alismataceae > Alisma > Alisma plantago-aquatica. The sequence goes on from OY856411.1 coordinate 1,384,874,036, forward strand.
GAACAATAAGATCATATGGATGTTAAGAGTGTATATTTTTTTTATGTCCCTAGTTGGATCTTATTGTTGAGGGATGATAGACAACAATAACACATCCTCTTCAACATTAAATCTCTATTCCTCAAACTATAGCAGACTGTCTGAGATATGTGTAAGTTTAATATCACATATTGATTTACACGTGCATGGCCATGCATTTTATTAGTCTCGCTAATCAAGTGGCCAGGATAACACTCTTATAGGAGGGACAAATCCCATCTACATCACTTACAGTCATCCCCATGTGCTACAGTGCACCCGATCATCACCTTTATGGAAACCCTTATTCAAGATCATGGTGGATGATGTCAAAGTATACCGAACGACATGTGATGAGTGTAGTGACGTCATGTCTAAGAGCAACAATCACCACCAACACTATAAGAGATGATTCTGACTACCAATTATGGTCTCCGTGTATCACTTTTATGGTGGGTCTGTACGACACACTGTTCTCTAACAAGTAACTATGTGCTTGGTTTGATATCACATATCATGATTTGTGAGATTCTATCATCAACCAAAACACACTCTAGTTCCATGCCTTGAATTCAAGATCGATATCAGTTAAAGGAACTATAAAACACTATAACACCAATCACATATTATAGGTTGAAGTTGTTCTCCAAATTTCCATCTACTTAGGTGGCAATGATGTGTGACCAGGCACAAAACTTTGCTTGTGATGTCATAATGGGTTATAGATATTTACCACCACAGTAAAATGGGACCTATAGGGCCACACACATAGGATACACCTAAAAGAGGATTTTAATTATGAATGATAATTGAATTGATTTATATAGTTTTTTGGCATTCTATTCAAGAAACAAATTAACTCATTAGACTCCCAACTGACTGATTCAAGGGTTGAATGACCGATTTGATTGTCAGGTTGATTGGATATTGCATTGTATGAATTTTGGATGAGTTGAGGAGAGAAATGACCAGTTCACTTAGTGAACCAATCTGCTCATGGTTGAAAGATGACCGTTTCTATTGGGTTTTAGGGGAGATAGAGAAGGTAGTGGAAACAAAAAAAATTCTTCTCCCAAACCCAGAATGAAGGAATAGTGTCAACATCTATACAATAGGAAGGATGGTTTGTGGAATCATAACTTGTCCCGAGGCTTGCTCGGTGACGTTAGCTTGCGACTTGTGTAGTCTTCACCTCCGTTCTTAGACGGTGTCTGTTCAGCTCCTGGTCTCACCAGGACTGACAACTCCTGGTCCCACCGGGACTGTCAGGATTGACAGCTGTCCTCTGAGTGGCAGAAGTCTCCTGCCTCTGTAGTAGTCCACACAGACCACCTGGAACTCTAATCTCCTTGTCCCACAAGAAATCGAAAGGAGTCGCACCGTCCTGTCAATGTACTAGTCACTGATACACTCTCCTACCACCAGTCACTTTTCTATATTTGTCTTTCCCTCGTTGTGCCTCCCTTATCTGGTAGCACTTGCTCGGGCTCTCTTGGTTACCACAACCAGAGAGAATGACAACTTTGTAGAGCAACTGGTGTTTTGAGTTATTGTCTGAGAAGCCCCCAATACCCCTATATATAGGAGGGTCATGGGACAGGGTTCTCTATCTTGGTCAATGCGGGATTAATGCAGGAGTAGAAGGGTTCAAGATTTTTGACAAATCTGACATATTACAACAGCTAAACTGATCGTTTCACTAACTGAACCTATCATTTCGCCCCCTGAGCCGATCGATTGGAACCTAAGCCGATCGTTTGGGGCTCTCAACTGATCGGTTGGTGCCCTGAACCGATCGATTTGTGGTCCTGATCCGACTCAAATTGACTTTCCATATTCGTTTCCAACTAATCCAATATTAGTCCTTATCGAAATCAAATTTGTACAAGTGAAACAAATATATTTGCAAAATAGTCTTCTGATTTTCAAACGATCTCGGTTGGTCACACCAGCCGATTGGTTCAACGATTGAGCCGATCGTTTGGTGAAACATGAGCCGATCGTCTCATGGCATGAGCCGATCGGTTCAACAACCTGAGTCGATTGGTTCATCCCATAAGCCGATCGGTTGGAGCAGCAGACTGTGCAAATCAGTCAATTGCAGTTTCAATGAATCTGATACTCTCAATCAACTGGTCCAACACCTTGAACACTATGATATTAAGCTATCAATTAATTGAGTGCTCAATTTAAATACTAAACTCCTTTAGTAATCAATCTAAACATCATTTGTGGATAAACTCCTATTCCAGATTAAATCCTATGTGTGTGACCCTACAGGTCCATTTCACGTTGGCTGTGAAAGTCCATAACACTTATGACTTCACAACCAAAGAGCGGTGCCTAGCTGCACATCAGTGCTACCCAAGTGAAAAGGAAAGTTGGAGAACAACTTTCAATCCTACAATCCATGAATGGTGTTATAGTGAATGTATATTTTCTTTGTCATTGATATCTCGAATGAACTCAAGGCAGGGAACGGTCATCCTTTCAACGTTCATTTACTTTCTTGATCTCAGAGTAGATTGGAGGAGATATCTATGACATCAATATCACATACTGATTCACACATGCGTGCACACCTATCTCAATCCTACTCATCAAGTGGCCATGGATATCAAACTCCCTTAGTAGGGACGAATCCCATATCTATCACTCACCCCTCAAAAGCCCCATGTGTCAAAGCCACCCAATCATCACCTTTATAACAACCCATGTTTCAGGATTGTGTTTGATGATGTCAAAGTCTACCCAACGACATGTGTTGAGTGTAGTGATTTCAGGTCAAAGAATCGCACTCACCGCCATCACTGTGAGAACTGACTGTGACTACCATGTCATGGTTCCATGTGTCAAACTCACAGTGGGTCTGTCGGTATACTTGTTCTCTAACAAGTACCTATGTGTTTGGTTTGATATCTCCATATCATGACTAATGAGATTCTATCATCAACCAACACCACAATCTAGTCTTATGTGTCATTGTTGTCTATCTACCTTCCACAATGACATCCGACTAGGGACATAATAAGAATGTACAAACTCTTAGCATCTGTATGATCTCATAGTTCAGGTCCTCAACCTAAAAGAATACATCATTGAGTACTGTCATTCTCTAGACATTCAATCTGTTCTATCATTATCTCATATGATTGAACCAGAAAGAATTGGAAGCTTTCCTTTGATGTTTATCAAATCAATCTTAACGTATCCCACCAATCATCACATGATTGGCTCTCAGGGCATACATACCAATAGTTTCATGAAGCGAGATGTCTGGTTCATTATGTTATTCAAATGGATCAAGGATTTCTGTTGACATCGTGTCATGCATTAATTAGATTAGAAATTTCAACACATATGTGATTAGGAAACATGACAAAATGAATGGTTCATTAGAAAAACTGATCGACCCGCCTGCCAACTAATCGGTTCTCCTAGCAGATATGACTATTTTTCCATTCATAGGTTCTGAAAATTCATGAGATTGTGGCCCCTTCCACTCCCACAAAGACTAGGATCTGTTACCCTAACCCTCCTATAAATAAAGGGGTACTGGGGGCTTCTCAAACACATCAATTTCTTTTTATAATTGTTTTTCTTCTCTAGTTGTGGTAACCAAGAGAACATGAGCACATCCTACCCAATACCAGGAGGGATAGCTAGGAAGAATAATATTGGGATGTGCAAGTTGGTGACCAGTATACAAAGGGGAGGGACAACTCCTTCTTGTTTGTTCTAGAATAATGGAAAGAATTCTAGGTGGTGCATCTTGACATCTCTAGAGGTGCATATACTTTTCCTACTAGGAGGACAATGTCAGTCTGCTGTCCGTGGTGAAGACCAAGAGTTGCTATAGATGTCAATAGAGTGCAACTAGAAGACATCTACACAACTACAACGATGAGGATATTGTCTCAAGACTTATTGTAGGACCATGTATATCCTTGAAACCATGTTTCCATTATATAGTTGTTGATGCTATCATCTAGTTTAATGGGGAATATGTTAGTAAAAATGTTTATTTTGTTGCCTACCTGATGCCATATTTCCCTACAATAGCTCACTTTATCTCTATCTATGTGTCTCTATCTCAATTAATTTTCCTATATTTCCCTTGTTAACTTCCTCTTTGTCTCTCTCCACTTAGAATTCCCTTGGTCTTTTTGTCTTTCTTTATATAAAAAACACGACTAGAAAAAGGTGTGGTAGGTTATAGGGATGTTTTTCCCTAAAAATAGCCACTTTTGTATTTCCTTTGGATGTTATAACTAACAACACACAATAATTTCCCAATAAAAGTATTTTTAGCGACCAATCCACTAAAATGAGGGTTTGACTCTTTTCTAATCTCTGTGTGACTCTATAGTTCATATCATTAAACAAGGTAAATAGATGATCTAATCACATCACCTCTCTAGCCATAATGTATCCACTTTGCATATATTTTCTTTTATTTTATCTTTCATTTTTTTGTATCCTAATCCTAGTATTTAGCATTATGTTAGCACACTAATGAATTTTTCTAAAGCATAGGTGTTCTAAAATATCAAAGTCTTCTTTTTAAGGATAGATTTTATTTAAAAAGTAACTATATATTTATTTTATTCTTACAAAAACAATCCAAGAGTATATAGTTCTATGGATGCAAAAATAAACAAAAAAAATACAAATAAAATAGTTCATGTGTAATTTATTTTGGAGCATATTTGTTGACACTCAATTTTCTGGTCAACCTGATCTCAAACTGAATGAGAATAATCATGACGTGTGAATGAAGAATATTAATGAATCAAATATGAACATGTGAAAAAACTAAAATAATAATAGTCAAAGTTTAACTATGGGTGTATCCATAGTCATTCATATCTGGTTGAAAAAATTTAATGGTCACCCTAGAGTCAGTGAAAAAAACACAAACATCTTAGATTACAAGTAGCCTCTTAAGGGATGTTAGGATATGAAAAAGTAGATTAAATGCAACACTCACAATATCCAACAGATCATGAGAAATTTTGAATACTTCCTTGACCAATTAACAGCGTGATGGAAAGTCACATAATGAATTAGCATATGGTGGTAAAAAAACTCTCATGATGAGATGTTGTTCTTAGCCAATTTAGATATCAAATTTCCACAATGGGAAGACCTCTGACCAAATTGGACATCCAACTAATAGATGCTCCATTATAAACTATCTTGGATTTTTATCCATTGATACTCCAATCCAAGATAGTCCCATAGGACATGACTTGGTCCCCATCACCCAATGTGAGCTTTTCATCTCAAGTCCATATAGTGCATCTTGTATATACATGTTTTATGAGCTTAAATAATATCACAATTGATGTCCCTCTAAATATTGAGTATATGCCTACAAGGATTTAGGTCGAGTAGGGCACATGCTAAGTGTGCACCTACTTTTGAGATGAAATCCCAGCTCAAACCATCTTGGGGTTCATCCCATTTGAAGCAAACTCGAACCAAGAAGTTGTGTGCCTACTTTACTACATGCATGGGGTCCACCAAACACTACACTTCCACACAAAAAAATATAGAAGGAGGGGTACATGCTAGACATGTTGTGTGTGCTTTGCATGCTCCAACTTTAACCAATTACAACAGTTGTCACAGGACCATTTATTACCCAAATTCCAATTCCCCTGACTGGAAAGTTAGTAGCATAAAAATTAGAGTTTCTATACCTAGAACAGCAAAAACCAAACAACATAACATGAATAGAACATAAAAACGTAATTCATGATATTCATGAACCATAAGGGTCATATAACATAGCCAATTGGAAACAAAAAGGAGGATACATGTTCAAAATAAAACTAGGTACTATAAAATGCTCCCTTTAATTATGTGTTAATCTGATGGACTTAAATTTGGCATTGAATGTTCAAATTTCTCAATTCACATTATATAATGGAAGAAGAAAGATCTAGGTAATATGTCATTTTGTACATATTATAAACTAAAATTATAAAATTGGACACAATCAATAAAAATGCATTGGTATTTTATAAAAAGATATAAACTTGAAAATTTAGAGAACCATATTTTCGTGGATAATATAATGGTAGAAAACAAAGTCAATAATTTGAAAGACTTTCTTTTTACAAAAATTATATTTGAAAAGCATTTGCATTATACCATACATTATCATGATAAGGCCATTGACCGCTTCCCAATGGATGTGTAAACCTAGCATTTTGACTTTAGGAATCCTATTCCCATGAATAGGAGATTAGTATACTTGGTTATTTCGATTTGATTAAACAAGGATGAAGTTATACTTTGATGTATATATTTTATGCATGAACATGAATAACTCATCCCAAAATGTATAGGCTTAAAAACTTAAACAACATATTGAGTGACATTTGGTTCTATAATCAACAACACATATCATAATACACTCATGTTAACATAATAACATATATGTGTGCTAACATTTAAGTGAGTTCATGAATTATACACAATGGCCAAGATGTCTGGTAAGAGGTACAATGTTCCTTATACATGAATTGGAATAACAAGTGGAATTTTCATGTCCATAAATATTAACTATGTTTCATCATCTAAGTTAATATTAAATTAATGGACTTAATTAGTTAAATAAGTAAAACATGGAAATTCATGTGTTATAATGAAAGGGCACTCTTTTCATAACATCATGAAGATAATAAGACACAATATAATGGACATTGATAATAATGATGTAATAATATTAAAAATATAATGATAATGAGCTAAAACTCTAATTGTATTATAACTCATAAAATGAAACCTAAAAACTTGAATCTAATGACAAAATCATAACCCTTAGGTCCCAATTAGTTTGGGGGACAAGTTTCACATTAATTGAGCAATCATAACCATCTTAATTTCATTTAGGAAAGAATATATAGCTTAGTGTCAAAAATATTAATTATATAGTCGACAACCATAAAAGTAGATATTGATAGAAATTTTGGAATCCCCATTCCTTAATTAGCGTGTGTAAATTTGGGATTTATTTGAACCTTGTTTGAACCCACTAACAAATAGGGAAAGAAACTACATCAAATAACCTCTATAATTTTAATTAAATGAATCAGTATAACTGATTTTATAATGTGTACCAATTTTTTATAACACAAATTAAATCTCGAACTTCATATGGTTTTGCAAAGTGTTACATGTCAGGTTCATTAATGTTTCATGTGTTTGGATATCATCTTTCTTGTAGAGTAGACTCATTTATGACCAATAAATTCAAATCGTATGATCTAAAGTTTCTCTCCTACCTCGGCTACGTCTCTTCCTTCTACAAACAACAAACTAATACCATTCCCAATTCTATTTTCTCATATATATGTATCATCTATCAATCTTTAATTTTGATTCCATTAGATATATTTTCCTTTTTGAATTCCATATTGACACCAAATCTATAAGGGTTCTAAGGCATCCATGGCAAACCACACTCGACCCCCTTTCCTCCGTTATTTTTCCTCTACTCCCTTCCTTTATCCATTTATATCACAACCCAACAAAATCAAACTCCCGATAAAACTCCCCTGAACCTTCGTTAGACCCACACACCACATTTTCCATTTCTACTTTCTCCATATGGTCTATGGAACTGTTCCCCCAACTCTATCTTCTTTTCTTCCCCACCATGAGATTGAAAATCTCTCCCAGGGTCTCTACAAGTGCTTTCAAGACTTGAGAACGTCTATATAGTTTCCATCATAGCTACTTCTACCATTACCTACCCCTAATTCATAGTACAATTAATTTGCCTCTCTCTAATTCCAAATTTACCGCCACCTTGAATTGGTGTCCCAAATCATGCTTTAGACTCCACTTTATTGAACAAGACTTGTTGCATCCTTGAGGTTTCTACATAGTAGTTGACTCTACCCTTAGAATTCTTAGTCACAACTTGCCCTTTTGATTTCATTTTCCCTTGGATGCCTATCATTGTATAAGAAAGCTCGACCATCTCCGTCTTCCTCAAACCTCATGAATGAGGTCAATGGGGCCGACATGGAAAGACCAACAGTTTTTGTCACTTTAGGAGTTTTTTTGGTCAAGTTTTCAACCTCAAATCATGGGTTTTTCCTCCTAGCTTTGAGCTTAATAAATCTCTATGCTTGGAGCTGGTACATCATGTAAGAAAGAAGAATATGGACTGGTTTGTTACATTCCTAGCCTATTTAATTTGTTTTTGTCATGCAACTCATGGGCATAATAACCTTTCAGCATTCTAATTCTTTTATTAGTGTACAGCCTTCAATCATTTGCAATGTATTGATGTATCTTATCACACATCAAGATTTTGATGCATGATGCAAGGGCATCTTGGTAATTGACAAAGTAAATTGTTTAATATAATTAATAAATTAATTTAATTTCAATACCTCATAACTAATTCTTTAGGTTTTCAAAAATTACACAAAAATACTCGTTGGTTCAGAAAACGATTGTTTACCTAACAAAAGCTAATTCACAATCTAAATATAACAATTTAAAAAGGTCATATGGTTTGTAAAAATAATTCAATACTAGGTGAAGAACAACCTTGACTTGGATCTAGGGTTCAAACTTTCAAATTTGACACATTTTGAGGTATGTTGTGTTTCCATAATCATTTTGAGAAATTGATTAAATTTTCTCTCTCATGTTATATGTTGCATGAGGTAAATCATAAATTAGGTAATAGATCCAATTTATTTTTCTCTTAAGCATCTTTCAGGTATTTTGGAAATTAATTTCCTCTTTCTTGACTTGATGTCCTATTTGGGTCTGAAATCTAAATGAATTTGAGTCTATCATATTCTTGAACTATCTATAATTTATGTTGGGTTCCTAAATTGTACTTTTCCTTGTGATGAATCCTTAATTGTAGAGTTTAACTAAATTTTACTTAATTGTGAAATGGAACCATATTTTTTCCACTTTTCTTACGGTTTTTTTTACTATCATATTTTGGGATGGAAATATCATTTAAATTTTTGTGACTGCACTTTAACTTGCCTCTACATTTATGCATGCTTTTGAATTAAGTAACCTGGAGTTGTATAAGTACTTTACTTTTATGGGGTTATGCACCCTTTTTGTTTTGGATATGTGTCGCATACCCAATTTTTTCCTAATGTTGATTAATATGTTGATTATTTATGCTTTGTTTTCTCTTGTGGGGTATGATTCCAACCCCTTAGGTAGAGAGAAAGGAGGAGAGAATCAGAGTTGACCAGAACATATTCATGTGTTACTGATCCTTCTTGGGAGATAGATCTGAGGTGGCTAGATAACCCTCTACTCGTCCTACTATATATATTAATTTTCTTACACTGCTTGGTGAGGGACTATGATAGAATCAAACATTGTAATAGTTAGATCTTTTATCTTCTATCGCTACATTTTGGTATCCTCAAACATACTTTTGAATTAATTAGATTAACATCCCTTTATGATTGTTTGGCATATGGGATGTTTCCATTAATTTGATTTAGTAGGGAGTGGATCCCCTCTTGAGTTACACTCATTACAAGAAGGATCCATCAGGACCTACAAGGCTAAAAGCTAAGGGTTATCCCTATTTCAATTTTGTGAGGGACCTCAAGGCTAAAAGGAAAGATCTAGTATTATTTCAAAGGTTGTTTCATTTCATAAAAAAAATAAGTATGTGAAATTAGCTTTGTGTCATTACCCGAAGAATACGTTCATGTACAACAAGGGTTATATGGTGGACATATATGATTATGGATTTAGTTTTTTTAGCATATTATACAAAAGAGGAGGTAATAGTTGTATGGAATATTAGATCACACAATACATATAGCATTGCATAGGTACTCGTACAAGTATAATATAAGCATCAATATAACTATCAAGGTCAATAAGAGGTAAAACATACCTTGGAATAAGAGAAATAGATTAATGAACATGATTAGATCTGTGAAAATAGTTGATTATATAGATCCATGAATTTTAGAAAGAATGATTTGATTGAAATTGATAACAATCTATTTGTACAATATTTTTCATGAAGTTGGGATGCTTCACCTATTCTAAGTACCATTTTCTGAACTAATAATTTTAACATCTCAAAATTTCATGTAAGTTCATCATCGTGGTCTCATATTACATCATAGATTATACATGAAATAGGATGAAAATCATAACATGATGAAGAGTTAGGGTGATTTTTGTACAAAAATCATGAATTATTAATCGTCAAAACTCCATAATAAGTTAAATTTCATGTCATATTTCCTATGAGCAAGTTGTTAATAGTGTACAAGAATGACCAATAATGGAAATTGTGTCACAATCATAAGTTACAAATCAAGGGTCAAGATACCACATGGAAACATAACTAGATAAATATTATGTGACTTGACCATCAAAGTCCATATAAAGTGAAATTTTATATTACGTAGTCATTAATAGTGCAAAAGAGTGATTATTCTCAAATCTTGGTTCACATATCATCAAAATTTATCTTTCTAGAGTTGAAATATATCATTCATTCTTGATTAGGTCAATATTAAAATCATAGTGTATTAATCATTTTCAAAATTTTCAAATATATACATATATGCATGCATACAGGAAACATTTACAAACATTAAGGAGTACATAATAAAACACATATTAACATCACTGGAGGTGTGTTTACCATGTTTATGACAACTCTAACATGTCAGAAAAAACTAGCATAAAGTGTTGTGTAGAAACAAAAGGTAGAAATGATAATGTTCGGAGGAGGCACCCCTAAACAATAGGCTTCAACAAATGTAGATAGTGCTCAAAATGTCTATGATAGACATTAGCAAAGTGCTGGTCTAGAAACCAATATCATCAGCAAGGATGTCTTTAGGTGTGTAATGACATCCGTCAGAGGTTTTGTCGCCAAGGATCGCCATCCGAGAGTCTTCACCTTGTATCTCTTGGGTTGATGTTGATGGCTTTCATGTAGTGTAAGATGAGAGAATATGTGTGTTCAAATATGAGAGAATATGTGTGTTCAATCTCAATTATGGTATGAGAAAGTGGATGTGATACATTGTTATGTTTTCTATTATTTGTCTCTAACCAGATATTCCATTTAATAATGATCATCAACGGGTCTGGTACATAGTTTGAATGCATATGTATTAAGAATTTGATTGTGGAGGGTGAATGTAGGTAGTCTAATTATGAGTGTGATTGGTAGTGGTGATTGAGAATCTGAATAGTAAATGGGTATGATTTAATAATTTGTTATGTGGTCTATTTTGTCAGATAGATAGATGTAGAATGTAGTTGCTCACTCAAAACCCCTCTTTCTGAGTTTGTAATCAGTGAGAATATTGTTATGTGAAATCATCCAAAAGAAGATCTTATATTTTTTTGTCCATTTAGTGTTCCAAGAGTGTGTGAGATCGATAGTATGGCCACTGTAACTGATAAATTGGTAAGTTTTGTTTGCAGAATAAATGTTTCCCCATTTCCATGAGATGTTGTTATAGGTGTCATATTCAAATGTGTGTATTATATCCTCTATGGTCTTAGTGGTAAAATCTGAGGGATAAGAGCTTTGAGATTGTTTTGTTTGTGACTGGTGAGGATCTGTAGTGCTTTATCAGTGTTGATGTACATTAGGTTCTGAGGGATGTGGAGGTTTATGCTCATGTTTCAGATGATGTTGTTGTGATACCATGGATCGTTCCAAAATTTGATGTTAGTGGAGACATGTGGGTATATTGATCATATTCAGGATGATGTCCAAATGTGTATTTATGAATTTCCATGTAGGTGAAGAGATGTAAGTATGTGTTTTTCTCCATGGAATTTTTTTATAATATTTGTGACTGATGAGGGGTTTCCAAATTTATTTTGTCTTAGAGGTTAGAATATGAATGATTTTTGTTATGAGGTAGATGGCATGCGTTTTTATGTCAATAATACTCCATCCATCCTAGGCTTTTGGCGCACAAATGGTTTTCCAATATACTAAGTATAACTTAGTCTTTTTTGAGTCTGTAGTGTAGTAGTTCTAGAGTAAATTTCTTCTAATAGAGTGAAGCATAGTGTCATCCACATATTGAATATTTTTTTCAAAACATATATATGGTGATTGGAAATGTACATTGGTAGTCCCTAGTTTGATCATGTTCATGAGATGTTATGTAACCATGATGAAGAGGTAAGCTGATAATGGATCACCTTGTCTGAGGACATTAATATTTTTAAAATGATAAAAAGGTGAACCATTTATGATGTTGGAGAATATATTTGCCAAAATACAAGATTTAATCCAATTGATCCATTTGGTAGGGAATCCAAAGCCCTATATAGTGTGAATGAGGTAGTTCCAGTTGGCTTAATCAAAGGCATTCTCCAAGGTCTAGTTTTATGGTTAATATCAGGGTTTTATTTTTGTAGCAAAGGTGGCATGTTCCATTTACCATAATGAACACATCATGGATATTCTTGTCTTTCATAAAGTAATTTTGGTTGTTATCTATGACATGTTCCAAAATTTTGTTGATATGGTTGTTGATGATTTTTTCCAAGATTTTACATGAAGTGTTGATGAGACTGATGGGTCTGAATCATTTATTTTTTTTATTGATCCACTTTTTTATTACTGATATGTCAGTGTGGTTGAGAACCATTATGTGTTTGTGGATATATTAATTATTATTGATTAAATGTAGGAGGTGCATGAATTCCTCTGTGATATAATCCCACATGGAGAGATAGAATTTGGTGTTATGTCCATCTAGTCCTGGTGATTTATTTTTTCCTAGGGACAAACTAGCATCTTTAAGTTCTTTAAAGTGAATAGTAATATTATTTGGAGATATTATGGATTTTTGACATAAAATGCCCCAATTGACGGAGTTTAGAAAACTCGACTCATATCTCATGTTGAAGATGTGTTGGAAATGTGTGACAATATGCTTAGTGATAATTGTTTTATTAGATGTATTTGTTCCATTTATGTTGAGTCCAGATATGATGTTGATTTTGGCATTGTTGTTATAGCATTTGTGGAAATATTTGGTGTAATTGTATCCTTCAAATGCCCATTTGATCTTAGATATTTCTTTCCATATAGTATCTATGCTGTTTTGGATGTTCTTCATCCATGATTTAACGGCTAGGATGATGGATAGGTCGACATTAGGGTCATTGTCCACATGAAAGAGATTTTGTTCTAGACCGTCTAGCTTGTGCATGATATTGTCATATTTTTATTTTTGCCAAGTTTTGAGTGTTGATCTGATTTTTTTGGTGTTGTTGTAAATGTGATATCTTGGTTCTCTAGTTTTGCCTATAGATGAGTAGGCAAGTTTGATCCTGAAGCTAGAAGTTTTTATTTTGAAAGGTTTGTGACCCCAACTAAAGTTTTTGTTGTATCTAGAATTATGGGGAAGTGGTTAAAAATGGGTCTAGGAGCAACATAGATGTTAGAGTGTGGATAGAGGTTTTCCCAGTTGGGTGAACATATGAAGTGGTCAATTCTAGTCCATGAATGGTTTCTATTCCAGGTTTAGTTCGCACTTGATGGGATTATATTTATCATATTGTTCTTGATGATGTTTTTCTCTGAGTTGTTTGTCATATTTAGTCAATATACCTGAATTTGTATTTTAATTACATATGTCTACTATACGGGTGATGAGGTTGAAGTCACCTCCTATGAGTAAAGATTTAAGTGAGTAGAGTTGAAAGATATGTGCAATTTCTCTAATGTAATATTGTTTATCATTTCTAGGTTCACAATATATGCTCATGAATAGCATCAAGAATGTTTGTGATGTGTAAAGGGATGTTGTCGTCTAGATATATAGTATGGAAGATATTAAGGATGTTATTTTTAATGCCTATAATTATACCTCCTTTGAAGCTGATAGGATGTAGTTGGAACCATTTTTTTATGTTTTTTCCCCTATGAATTTCAATGCAAAAGGTGTAAGGGTCATTTTGGTTTCTTGTATGGTGATAATGTTGATGTTGTATTTGTAAATGTGTTTTCTAATTTGTTGTCTTCTCTTAACATTGGACGCCCCTCATACATTCCATGTTGAAATATCCATTGTTATGTAAAGTACTAGCAATCTAATGATCTAGTTGGAGAACTATCAGTTGATGTTTGGTTTGTCCAACCTAACTCTAGTGTTATGTATATGTCTATGGTTGCACCAACCCATGAATTTTTCTATATTTTCTAGTGTTGACTGGGCAGACACTTCTGTACCAAATGTGATACTGAGTGAGTTGGCAGAGTTTGAGAATGTATGTATGTATGGCCATGATACTGGCTTCCATACTATTTATCAAGATTCATGCAAATTATCATCTGATATACCTAGTAAGAAAGATAATTCTATAAGATTTGAAATATCTTGGAGTTTGGGTTGTTACCTAGTTCTGTTGTAGCAAAGTAATTCTTCTTAGTAAGTCCTTATGGTGAGGTCATCAGTGAGCTGAATGTCATGATGGTTGTTGGTGCTTTACACTTGCTCTGTTGTGGAGTCTGTGATGATCTAATCTCCTCCATGATGGTTATTTTCAACTTCTCAACTATGTCTTTGTCAAGGTTTGTCATGGTGGATGGTTTGTTTTGGAATGGAAACATTTTGATGGAGACTAGGTAAGAGTTGTGGTTTCTATCCATCAATGGTGAGGCAAGCCTAGGTATTTTATTAGGACTGCTAGGGTTGGAGTTTCATATGAGAGGTTGGATGTGTTCTTCCTCCCCCATACCATTTTTCTCTTGTTGGTTTTCTTAAGGATACAAAGGCTTTTTGTGGTGTTGATAGGGAAGTACCATGATGGTGGATGATGTGCTATATTAGAGAAGGTGGTTGTGGTATTGGTAGGGTTTTCTACAACGAGCTTAATCTGGTAGATATTTTCTCCTAATCTAATTTCAATGGATTCCAGCAGAGTGATGGCTTGTTTCATTAATAATATGCAAATGGCTTTAATGTAGTTTGTGGTGTGTAGTGTCCCTTGGATAAAAAATTGTAGAGTTGCAGTAATGAAGTGTGCAATCATACAAAAGACCTCAGCTTCCCATAGATGCGGGGGGGGGGAGATAAAAAATGGAGACCCGCCTAGAACCACCTAAGTTGGAAAGGCATGATCCTTAGTCTAGTGACCATTTTGTGATGTTACCTTAGATGAAGATAGACCCACACATAATCATCATGGCTTACCCAAAGAGGTGTTCTACCTTTTCACATCCAGACACTGAATAGAGATGTTGAGATGGAGACATGATTTTTGGTTTGAGAAAAGTATGGTCTGGAAGTAGGAGTGTGATGGCATGAGTGACGTCAAGGATGTTGATCGTGTTATTTTCAATGTTATTTAAGATAGTAACTAGTATGTTGTGACTAGTAAAGATAAACAACACATGCATGGAGTTGGTCAGGAGGTGGATGGGAAATTCCTTTTCGACATGAACTGGGGGGGGCATCTTGGAAGGGGAGGATGAAAACGAGATTTGGTTCTCATGATCCCTCCATATGGTACAGACAGTCTATGAATATTTTGTAATAGGAGGTAGTTAATGTAGATAAGTATGTTCATGATGGTGTTTGATGGGTTAGGTGTGTTTATGGATAATGTGATGTTCGATTATGGAAGAAATGGAAATGAGAAGTAAAATGGTGTTTATGTCAGGAATATAGAGATACAAGAAAGGATTATAGTCTCTAGATGATTTTGTATCACATCAAGACCATTTGGTGATGAGATGATTTGATGTTGTCATTGTAATCTACCAGTAATAGTTTTTCTTTTCATGAAAAGTGTTTTTTCAATTGGTTTGAAACCCGATTTAATCTTGGGAGTGTGTACGTCTCAGAGGGTAGAAGTAAAAGATGTGGCCATGTATTCTGTATACAAAGCAAAAGGGTGGAGATATGCATCGAGACTTTGTGTTACCATGCCTACATCATTGACTACTGGGCGACCCAAAAGTTGGTCATCTGTTGTAGTGTGTAACAAGATTCCATCCACAATGTTCAGAGTCATGTGTGAAGGAATCTAGAGCTATTTCTATGGTAGTACAAGATGTAAGTGGTGGAAATTTATCTTATGTAATTGAAAATAAAAAAGATTATCTACTATAAACATGGTATGTGATCTATCAGATGCCTGATGTATTCTATCTATTAGATGCCTAACGTATTCTATGTGATTAGAATGGTTGGGTAGTAGATTCGTACATGGTGATGTGAGGTATTCTCACATATGTCGACATTGTTGTATCTACTTCATTCGATGAGTAAAATTGTATTTTTAGTGGTGGTTCTCTCTATCAGATTTGCAGTGGAGCCCAACTTTGGTAGATACTATGCTCTCACAAATAATAGGTCTTCTGAACCGGAAGCTTTGAATTTTGAGTCTCCCAACTTCTTGAACAATTGGCTAAGTTATGTTGGTGTTTTAGTGTAAATGTCTGTATCCCAAGCCATAAGGGTGTAATTAGCAATATGTAGGAGATAGATAATCCACTCCCTCTTGAGGTGCAGTTCTTCAATAATCTCTACCCATCCATTGATGATGTGCATGTTGGATTCTTGTATGTGGTGATGATGGTCTCAAACTCCCTATTTCCAATATGTAACTTGTTTTGTCCAGGAAGGATGTCAAACTTATGATATTTCCATTCCCTGGATAGCATGACTAACTGTCTATTATCTGAATCAAGTAGATAGTATATGAAGGGGTATTTAAATTCCCTTGTTGGAGTGGTGATGCTTACCATAAGCTTGTCATGTTACTTATGGTGTTGTGAGCTATGTCTGTGTGAGTAAGATCGAGTGATATGTAATGGAGTCGTGTCTCTAGGTTTTTTCCCTTCTATTCAATGTGTTGCATATATGTCCCCCATTCCTCATTGTAAGGAACCGAATGGTTGAAATCCAGTTACTTTTGTATGTCACCAGCTAGTTTGAGAAAAAAGGATGTAAACTATATCCTCAGATGTATAGGGTAGATCTAGGTAGTGTGATAGAAATAGCCTCAGGTGTAGAATCATCTATATAAAACATAGATAGTCTCAATAGTTGTAAATATGTGTATGTTGGATCACTGTTCGGTTACCTACAAGTGGTGTAGGTTCAATTATCAAATGTGTATAAAGTTGGCTATAAAATTAGAAACTCTAATGCAATCCTATAGATTGTGGGTGTTGTATCCTATGAGTGTGCTTGATCAAGATGTTGTAATACGGGAGACTGATGTGACTGTCTCAGCCATTATAGTGTCAATCAGTGTGGAAGACTGTAATATATGGTGTAGAGAAGAAAAAGTGCAGTAGACTGGAGATAGAGGATGATCGGTTTTGACTAGAACTTTTGAAGGAAGTGGGAGTCATAATTTTCACTTAGGTGTCTTAAGGGTAGAGTTGCAAGCTTGTTGTAGCTAGTTTGGGCATGGGAGTTTGGTATATGGCAAGGAGGTTAATATGAGAGAGGAAAGAAGGTGAACAAAGGGAGAAAAGAGAGAGAGGAAGCTGTGTAAAAAAGGAAAAAGCCCCATGGTTCATGTGGGGATGGTGTGTTTGTCATGGACAAGGTTGGTGTGGCTCTATTTTCACAAAGGAACAGAAGAGCACCCAGTTCCCGTACATCCCATGAGAGAAATAGATGCGATAGGCCATATATGTTTCTAGAGTATGGGCTATAGCTTGCAAGGTTTGGGGTATCCTAGGAAGCCTGTTCATCATAGAACGACAAAAGAAAAGGTAATTGTTAGAGTTCAAATGTTCAAATCTGTAAATCTTCTAAAATTAATCAGAATTGATTTGAATATCATAATATAGATTTTATGGTCTTACTAGATAGGTTGAGGCATGAATAACATCATGAAGGAAATTCAAAACAATGGAAATCTCCAGATAAAGTAATTTTATTGAGGTTAAGTTAGATAAAGTGGATTATGTGCATTTATATTGGTACTATGTTAAATTTATGTTATTTGCGTGAACCTTTTCATCAAACTCTATGAAGTGCCACACCCCAAGTTTAGAAGCTATGATGTAATGAGAACTAATATTTTAGATATTAAATTTATCTTATATTGTCTGTGATGTATAGTAGGTCTTGGGTACATGAAATAATTAATATAGAGCATATTCAAATTAGGTATGATATAAAGATAGGTTAGAAATCATAACTTCAAGAGATTTAAAAGAAATACATGAATTACTGATGTTCATATATGTTAATTCTTCTTATTGTTGTATGCATAAGAAGAAGCTTGTAATATGAAATACTGGGTATACTTGTATACATGCCATAAGATTGTATAGGGTGTGATGAAGAGATAAAGTTAAGATTTGAAAAATATTTATGAATATAAGAGTGTATCATGAAAAATACTAAAAGTGAATTAAAGTGTAGATGGTCATGATGATGACTGATGATAAAATGATATTGATGGATTCAGGCCTAACCACATGAATCAAAAATGAAGAATTTATTCTCTTAATACAAGGTAAGTGGGCCATGTCCTTGAATTCATAATATATATGTTACACTGATAGTATAATTACTATATTAAGATGAATCCATTAGACATGTGGTCTAATATTCATATGTAAAACATTACATCCCTATACAATAGAACTACTACCTCAGATAGATAGTTTCTAGATCTTACAAATTATTAGTTTTAAGTTATTATTCATGCATAAATGTTAGAATTCAACATGTGAATCATTAGAACATAGAATATATGATTAGAATCTATGATATTGTGTTAATTATGTACTATAATTGGTAATTTAGAACCTCTTTCAGAATAATACATTTAGATAATTGTGTACTAAAATTTAGACTTATCATAGTTCTTTACGGATTGAGTTTTAGGTACCAGAATAGAATCATTAGAACCTAGAATGTAAATATTATAATTTATCTCTAGTTTTTAGTTCATTATTAACATACCAAAATTAAGATTTCTCATAAAAATAAAACAAAATTTAGAATATAGAATGTTAGAATAGAATACTTCACAATTTTATCTCAGTTACTTGAGATACATAATCAAAACAAAAATAGAATCAAGATTAGAATCAGAATAAAAATAGAAAAGAACAAAGAAAACGAAAATGGCACCAAAATATAATTTGATATTATATAATAAGTCCTCATAGAGAAGAAGTATTATGGTACCACAAAATAGAAGGAGTTTATTCCACAAAAGGTGCCATGCACCAAAGAAGGAACTTTATGCCATAGAAGACACATTGCAGTCACTAGAAGGCATGTCATACCACTAAAGGTGTGTTGCACCATAGAAGGCACATGGTTCCATAGAAGAGGGCTATTGTATAATAGTTTCCATAGAAAGATAAAAGGTGTAAATAAAAGATGAAAATAAAAATGTTAGTTATAGTTCTCGATGACAATTTTTCATAGATTATATAATGCAATTATTTTTCTTTCTAGTGATTAGAAGATGATGTCACTTTAACAACTATTTTTTCAATACATGGTTAGGGACGAGATGTCTACAGAAAAGGAGAAGGATTAGAGAGAATCCCAGAGACAAAAGCACAAGAACAGAGGAAGACTCTTTCTAGAAGGGTGCCAACTATAAACCAACTTAGAGTGTTTTAGTTTTAGCTTCCATTATGTTTCATGACATGTAATAGTTTTTCATGTTCCTTTTGTAAGAACCATAATGATAATGTTTGATATTTCAAGTTTGTGTTTATTTATTATTTTGTTTCTATGAATGCTAGTTTTATGTAATGCCTCCTTTAGTACATGAGTTATGGATAACTCTATTTTGCTTCCTCTATATGCACACCAAGGGAGGATGTTACATGTGGCTACACCTGAGTGAAAGGACTGGATCATGTAGTTCTATACCATGAAAATTCTCACATGGAATCTGTGAGGGGCTTCCCAACCTTATAAGAAAAGGAAGGTCTGAGAGTTAATTAGATAGTTGGATCTTTCAATTGTTGTATTCTTGGAGACTTACGTAAAGCATGAATTTAAGGATAATATGAGTGGTTTGTTCCTGAGTGGATGGGAGTATACATCTAATCATGAACATATTGAGGTAGGGAGAGTTATGGTTGGGTTGGCATCCTAGAGTGTGGGATATCCAAACCATTCATTCTAAGGACCAGATTCTGACACTGAGTTGCATCAATAATGGCAGGTTCCATTGTGTCCTCTCTGCAACATATGCACTCACTGTCAAAGGATGTGATAGAAAATTATGAGAGTTCCTTAGGAATACCACATAGAAGGTATTGTCACACCTATTTATACATGACTTCAACCACATCTGTGAGGCTCATGAGAAGTTTGGGTATGATGGTAATTTGGTGTTATGCAGGTTCAATGAAGTCATTAATGTGTCTAACCTCATAGAGGTCAGTATGCGTAGAGACTTAATCCCATCCAAGTCCATCTCTGACAATCTGGATAGGGGCCTTCTGAACGCTACTTGGTTGGATGTTTTTTGATGTCGGCCTCCCAACTAGGGCATCATCCGAATAGTGATCTTCTCTGGATGCTAATATATCTCTAGTCTATGATGAATCAGACCCCACCCTTCAATATCTTCAACCACTTTATCGAGTGACCAAGCATTTTGGGGGTTATTAATAATGCATGGAGCTATAGAGTAGATGGGAACCTAATTTTCATAGTTATAGAGAAATTGAAGAGGAAAAAGATCAAGTTAAAGGATTCATATACAAGATTAATTGATCTACCCAATTTGAATAGGGAGGCTAAGGTTATGTTTGAGGAAGTAGTGTGTGCACTAAGGCTGAATCCAACATGCCCTATGTGGATGGAGAAGGAAAGTCTTGTTGTTGATTGGTTGCTACAACTTGAGAAAGATGAAGAATTTTACCTTTGGAAAAGGAGCATAATCAAATGGGTACAAGTGGTTATCATAACACAAGGACATACCATGTGGTGATCAAAAGGAATGAAATGAGATACTATATTCATGCCTCATTGATTCTGACGTTGTGTTTGTGTATGAGCAGGGAAGAGTGACAGATTGTGGGTCCCCAACTAGCCTCCCCTATCTGATCATATGGATTTTTCATTCCATGGGATAAGGTGACCGATGATATTTATATAAATCTTCTAAAGCCTATTGTTGATGAGGAAATTAGGATTGTGGACTTTTCCATTGGAGCCTCTAAATCCCCGGTGCCCAACATCTTCAATGGATAATTTTTCCATATTTCTTGGGAGATCATTAAAGAGGATATCTCCCGAATAGTTAGGTGTTTATTGGTGGTAGGGCACATGGTTTGCCATGCTAACCAAGCTTTCATCAGACTTATTCCTAAAAGGAATTCATTTACATCCTTGGACAATTTTAGGCTGATTTCTTGTTGCTCGGTCTTGTATAAGATCATATCTAAGTTGGTGTCTAGATGATTGAAGAAGTTCTTTCCTGTGATAGTGTATAATTTGCAAAGTGCATCTATGTCAGGTAGGTTGATATCATATATCACTCTACTGACAACAAAGTTTCAGATCGACTTTAAAGTCAAGACAGATTCTAAGAGGGTGTTCATCAAGTTGGATATTTTTGAAGTGTATGATCATTTTCACTAGCTTGTGTTATGGGGGATATCATGAGAGTGCTTGGTTTTGGAGATAAGTGGATTTACATTATGCATTAGTGTGTGGATACCACATGTTCTTCTATTTTGGTAAATTGGGTCCCTAAGGGATTGTTTAAGGTGAGAAATTGGATGATGCAGGGTGACCCTTGTCACCTTTATTCTTTGCCATTTATATGGAGGGAATTATAGAGATGACAAACAAGGTTGAGGAACAAGGGCTCATAAAGCCCTAGATGGTGCATGGTGTGAAGGTACAATAGCATATGATCTTTTGTAGGAGACATATTACTCATTATTAGTGGTCATTTAAAGTATACATAGGGTGTTAGAGTGATCCTTAAGTGATTTGGAGATCTGACAGTTCTATTCATTAGGGCATTGAAGTCTAAGGTGTTCTTTTCCAGGTCATGTGATGCGAGAAGAGGAAGGTTGAAGGAAGTGCTAAAAGTGAAGGAGGGTATTTTTCTAAAAAAGTACTTGGGTATTACCATATCATGTGGGAAGGGAAAAGGTGTGGAATATACTAAAGTGGTGGATGCGCTCCATGCTTATGTTGATAGGTAGACCTGATTGAATAGCTTGATGGCAAGTAGGGCAATTCTGATAAGAGTGTCTTGGTGTCTATGACCTATTTCTGGTGTAGATAAGTTGAGCTTTCAACATGCATTGTGGACAAATGCAAATTGGTTATGTCAACATATTTGTGGGGTGGCAGAGGGCATGCCATTCTTGGACAAAACCTTATCATGTAGGGGGGCTTGATATCAATAACCCTACAAACATTTCTTCCTATGTCACAATGAAGAGGGTAAACCAATTACTCTATGAGTCACTAGCACCTTGGAGAAAATGGATGAAAAGGAGACATGGGGTAGTTTTCGTCGGCCTAGACCCGAAAAGGGTGGACTTGTCCACACACTTGAGATCTATTATTAGAGCATATACTTGTATTAAATATGAGTACTATGAGTCAGTAGCCCTATTGTAGCTTGTGAATCCTAACACTTGACCTCGGGCGCCTTGGAACGTTCTTCTTTAGAGCAGCATCCACCATCCCAAATTGAGCTTCAACATAGATATACCATGTTGGGGAAGCTCCCTATGGTAGATAGGCTGATTAGGTGGGGTCTTGGATCCAACCCAATCTGTTGCCTTTTTTGCTGTGATAAGGAGACTAATAATCATCTCTTCTTCAAGTGTTCCTTCACCAAATACTATTGGAAGAGAGTAATGTTGAAGTGTGGAATGGTTGGTCCACTCCTGTTGCAATATCCATAGTACTATTTTTTGGGTACTAGATCAGACTAGATACAACCAGCATACTAGGAGCTTTTATGGGATACTCCTCTCTTCCATTATCTTCCATGTGTGGGGTGAGTGAAATGCTAGTTTCATGGGAAAGGGGAAAATGACCTCTTAATCATTTTTGATTTCATTGTAAATAGGATTTCTTGGGTAGTCAAAGAAAAACCTAAGAAGCTTGGATGGCTCAATATACACATACTTGATATGTGGGGTATTTGAGACACTTGTTGGATAGTACACATGCATTGTGCCCTATACTTTCCCTTCTTCGATAAATGAGAAGTATTTTACCTTATCAAATCTATTTTTGGCAAATAAGTATAAAATGAGAAAACATGTCAAAGACATAATTGGTTTGGAGTCAAATATTCCTATATTATGCATATAGTTAACAATAAAATATACTAATGTATTTCCATGAAAATAGATGCATTTCCTATATTTATACATTTCCTCTGTTTGGGAGTCTAGGATAATGCCTGTTGGTTGGGTAGGCCCTACCCAAAATGTGTCACAAAATGGGGCACAACATAACAAAATAGTCATTGAATCAAATCAAAATGAAGAAAACACATTCTGATATATGTTCCATCAAATGGTGCACGACATAATTCTTTGTTTGCATTCTTATTTGACTAAGGAGTCATATGTTTCTTACACTATCTTTGCAAATCATATATATTTTTTAGATAATCATGATCAAAATATGTATTAGTAGAATTTTCTTCTAGGATATATCCTCGATAATGTATTTTGAACATATGAATTTTCTTATAAGAAGTATTTAGGCGTCTACTTGAGTCGTATGAATCATTGATCAGAAATAATGAATTATACATGGATTATCAGTTGGTTAACAAGTATTTAGTTTTGCATGAAATTTTGTGTGTGGAATATCATGATTAGGAATTTCTTTTTTGAAAGTATGTGATGTGTAAGACTGATGGGGATTATACTATTGTCAATTTGTACAATCTCCATCTTACAGATTTTTTGAGGTGACTTGATGGCCATGTTCTAAAATGTTAGCCTATAGTCTACAAATCATGGTCTGATTTTGTTGTTCCAAGATTGCACTATTCACCTATTTGTAACGAACTACCTTTTTATTTAGTGTACATACTTACACTTAGCATGTTGAATAGATCTAAACTTGATTTACATTAATGTGTACACCCCCATGCTCTGTATGACTAGTATGCCTTTTGTAGACCCCAACCATACCCCAACTTCAATTTGCATTAAATGGATTTAAACTTGCCTTAACACCTAGGTTAACAAAGGTTTTGTTCAAGAACTTTCACTATCGTGTCCATTGCAACACCATTGCTAGTATGTCTATGGTAGACCCCAAGTCATGTATTGTATGGTTGAGGGAGTCTGATGAGGCTCTAGGTGCAACATTGAGGAGGAAGTATGACATAAGTAGGGTGGCTTCAAGGGAATTTTACTAGGGTGGCTTCAAGGGAGATGATCCATGGTTGGAAAAATAGGATGGGGAGTACAGAATGTACATTGGAACATGTCAAAACTCGATGGAATAATTTGAGCGAGGAGTTTGTAAAGTTGAAGATTATGACAAACAACAGTGGTGTTGGATGGGATGAGACCAGGAACAAGCCCATACTGCCTGACACCCCATATTAGAGGGAGAGACTTATGGTATGTAGAATAATACACCAATGTAAAATTCATGTACTGCATGTAGAATTACCCTCCTAATTACATGTGTTTGACAATTAGGGAAAGAAATATCTAGCGAGATTGATTACTTGGCCGTTCTACTAATACCATGACATTGAGTTGATGGGGTGAGGAACATTACTAGGCCACCACACAATGTCTTTAGTGGACAAACCCCTGTTTTCATGACATCACCTCCAAGGATGATGTTGTTGTCGCCTTAGATTCATCTAATCCTCCTGTGAATGTAGATAGCATCAAAGTTGCATTAGAAATAACTATTTGGCACCCAGATTAATAGAGATAACATCAGAATGCATGACCAAGGTGTTGGGGGCAAGGACTCTTCCTAGACACAGGCATAGGAAGCAAGCTTCAAATATGCCTGAGAAATGTATGATATCTAGTGGTGTGGTATCTGAATTCATGAAGGTGTATGTAGCCATACATGAGTTAGGCACTAGGGTGGCCACCCGAGCCATTGAAAAGGAAGAGTTTGCAACAATTTTTTAGCTTTTCTATGAATCTTTCCCTGATGCCTCTGGACCTATTTTTACAACTCTTATGAAATCCATAAAGGAGTCAACCAACTACGATATCTACCTCAAGCTCTAGCATACTCCACACAAAGTTATGATGTGGTCTCAAGACAATAGGGAAAGGTTTCATAGTGCTAATGCAACACCGCCACCTTTGATGTAGCCCTCTTTTGTGATATCTCAATAGGGATTTGCTTCATAGACCTCCCCTTCACCTTTCAAATGTGGGAAAATAAGGACGATAGATAAGGCAGAAAAAAAAAAAGAATTGTCCTTGTTCTTTTGTAGTAGATCGTGTCAAGAATGATTTATCTAGGAAAGAAGAGTTGTTAAGCATGTACATGGCCCTGGAGATAGTCCAACGACAACCCTCATAGACTCATGATTCTTCTTCAAGAAGCACACAAACATTCATCAGCGGTGGCATCCTGTTGTAGCACCATCAATGGAAATTAACAACTTTCTCATAGTGTGGTGGCAATGACCTCCATGTCTCTATGTAGTCCATGCAGACAACCAGGAACTCTTATAGTTCTTATATAATAGACGGGAAGGATTTGTACCTCATGTTGTCAATGTACTAGCATTGACTTTCATCCCTTTGGTTATCTCTCTGTTGTATGGGTAAAATGCCTTTGTCTCTCATGTTACCACAATATTGAGATTAGGATACTTGTACGGAGATCCTTGAACACCCCCTCCTTTGTATAGGAGTGGATGGGATAGGGTTTTCTCAACCATGGAGATACAATAAGAAAATTTTCATGAATTTTCGACTACTGGGAATGACGAGTCAGTCGACTGGGCTTCCAGTCAATCAATTGGAACATCCAGTCAGTTGATTGGAATGTATTCTTATTTGCAAACATATTGTCTTTCAATGTGACGATCAATGCACAACATGTCATCAACATCAATCCTTAATCCAATTTAAGTACACATCTAGTTGGTCGAACGAACTTCTCAGTTGATCGATTGGACCCTCCATCTGATTTACTTACATTCCCATTCTTTCGTCTGGACACTCTTGTAAGCCAAATTTTAGCCAATGTTGTTTAGGTTTATTACCTATACACATCAGTAATCAAGATAAACCTTATTCATGAGTAAAGTCCTATTCCAAGTGCATCCTATTTATGTGATCTTATAGGTCTCAAAGTATGGTGGAAGTGAATGTTCATAGGTACAATGAGAAATATCTAGAAACACATCATTTCTCTCAAGTAATTCGAAAGTTGGAGAACAACTTCAAACCACAATTTGTGATCAGTATTATAATGATTATAAGTTGTTGATATAAATGTTGAATGTGAGGCATAGAATCATCACCGTCTTAATACTAAATCCATATTTCTTGATCTTGAGCAGACTATTGAGATACATGTGATCTCAATTCACAGATTTACTAACACAAGCATGGACATACATTTCTTAGTTTTTCTTATCAAGTGGACATAATATCATCTCTAGTAGGACAGACAAATACAATTTAAATCTGTCACAGTCACTCCCCATGTATCAAAACATACATGAGAACGATCTTTATTAAAACCGTCATTCAAGGTCACATTTTGTAGTGTCATAGTTCATCAAATGACATGTGATAGTGTAGTGACTTCAGGTTTAAGAGCTACAATCACCACTATAACTTTGAGAGTTGATTCTAACTACCATTCAATGGTTCCATATATCACTCTAGAGGTGGTCTATCTAGTACATTGTTCTCATACAAGTACCTATGTGTTTGGCTTGATATAATATATCATGACTAATGAGATTTAGTCACCAACCATCACACATGATAGTTTATATATTATTTTCATCTATCTATTTTTCTTGCACATTAATATCTGACTAGGGATGTAATAAGAATGCATGTACTCTTATCATATATATGATCTCATTGCCTAGGTCCTAAACCTAAAGACATATGTCATCGAGTAACATCATTTTCTAGACATCTATTACATTATATCATTGTCTCGTAATTGTACAAAATATAATAAAAAAGACTAGGGATGACAAAGACTAGGGTCGTAATAAGAATATATGTATTCTTATCATGCATATGATCTCATTGTCTATGTCCTCAACCTTAATACATATGTCATGAGTAACATCATTCTTTGGACATCTATTACATTATCTCATTATCTCATAACTGAACAAAATAGAATAAACATAATTTCCTTTATTATTTATTATATCGATTACATTATGCATCATTACAATTGTCATATGATTGACAGTCTAGAAATACGTACCAACAGACTTCCACTTGCGCTTAGAGTCAATCACCCATGAATCTTGTTCTAAATAATCTAACATGTTTCTCATGCTTCTATTGTAAAAGTGCTTTTTTCAATGAGTTAGCAATATAGCTTCTAGCCAGCACACTACAAACATTCACATCTCCTTATTGTACAATATCTCGTATGAGATGGAAGAGCCAAAGCATATTCTTGGAATGCTGATGTGATATAGGTTCCCTAGCTTGCAATAGCTCCATTGTTGTCACAATACAACTCTATTGCATCGCTAATTCTTGGAATCACTCCGAGTTCACGGATGAACTTATTTATCCAAACAACTTCCTTAGTTGTGCTCATGATAGCAATGCACTTATCTTTTATTGTACAATTAGCTATGATTTCTTGCTCTGATGCTTTGCAATTCATATCTTCATTTTTAAGGTAAAACACAAATCTAGATTGTGATTGATAATTATCATTGTCAGTTGTCAAGATTGCATCGTTATAACCCTTTACAGTGAACTCTTCCTCACCACCATAAATAAGGAACTAATCCTTAGTTCTTCTCCAGTACTTAAGGATGTTCTTTACAGAAACCAAGTGACTTTCTCTAGGATTTGACTGATATCTGCTTGTCATTCTTAAGGTGTATGAGCCACCAAGAAGAGAGCATAACACTGCATACATGATTAATCCAATTGCAGACGCATATGTCATCTTACTCATGCATTCCCATTCTTCACAACAATCGGGACATTGGGCTTTACAGATGCTAATTCCATGGAACAGGGGAAAACTTCCTCTCTTTGATTCATGCATGTTGAGCCTCTTCAACACTTTGTTAATGTATGTACTCTGGATTAGGCTAAGAACCCTTCTAGATCTAACTCTATAGATCGTGATTCCTAAGATATATGATTCTTTGACTAAATCCTTCACAAAGAAGGTACTTCCTAGCCAATTATTTACCATTTCTAGGGAAGGGATGCCATTCTCATCAATAGTATGTCATCTACATACAATATGAGAAATACAACTATGCTCCCACTAACATTCTTGTATGCACATCGTTCATCTTCATTTTGATTGAATCCAACTCTTTGATTGCCTCATCATATGGAAGATTCTGGCTCTAAGATGCTTTCTTCAATCCATAGATTGACCTTTCTGGCTTCTAGACTTTATTTTCATCCTTTAGATTTGTATAACCTTCACTTTCATGTACACATCCTCAAGAATATTTCCATTAATTAAAGTGGTTTTAACATCCATATGCCAAATCTCATACTCATAATGAGCTATAATGGAAGGAATGATCATGATGGATTTAACAGTGGAAACTAGTGAAAAGGTTTTTCCATAGTCAACACCTTGAACATGTCTGAAATTATTTGCAGTCAATTTAACCATTTAGGTTTGTACATTACCATATATTTCGATCTGAATCTTGAAGACCCATTTGCACCCTATTAGTTTTACTCTTTCGGGTGGAACCACCAAGGTCAATACCTTGTTGGTGTACATGGAATCCATCTCAGACCTCATGGCCTCAGGACATTTCTTAGAATCAGGTCCCTTAACCACTTCTAGGTAGGATGGTTGCTCATCAACTATGACCAACTCACTACCTTCTTGAGTCACGACATAACCAAATCTTTCAAGCTCAAGGTGTGTCCTACTAGATCTACAAGTTTCTTGTGTTACACTAGGAACTTGAGATTCCATAATAGTTTTTTAGTCTCCTTGCTCCTTTTGTACCTCTATAGGTTTGATGTCTTCTTGTTGTTATCGAACCTCTTTGTGCTGTATTTTCCTATTACTGATTTTGTTGGAGATAAATTCATTTTCTAGGACTACAATATCCATGGAAACAAACACTTTGTTGATAGATGGGCTATACAAATATTATCCCTTAGTTTCTTTGAGATGTTCAAAAAAATAAAATTTATTTAATCTAGGGCCAGGATTTACAGGAAACATTTTTCTCACATAATATTTGCATCCCCAAATCTTCATAAAAGATGTTTTGGGATTTGACAATCCATATCTCATATGGTGTCCTTTGAAGCGATTTAGAGGGTACGCGGTTAAGTGTAAACACTATTATTTTTAGAGCATGTCCCTAGAATTCAGTTGGAAGATTCACAAAACTTATAATTTATCACACCATATCAAGTGATGTGAGATTCTTTCTTTCTAATACACCATTATATTGTGGTGTTCTAGGTGGAGTCCATTGTGATATGATACCGCAATCTCACAGACTGTCTTCAAAGTCTTAGCTTAAGTATTCTCTGCCTTGATAAGAACAATGTTCTTTAATACTTTTACCAAGTAGGTTCTTTATTTCATTCATAAAATCCTTAGACTTTTTAACTTATGTTTCATCAAGTATATATAGACATAGCTATTGAATTCATCAGTAAAGGTAATGAAGTACTCAAACCACCTATAGCATTTGTTGTAAAAGGGTCAAACATATTAGTAGATCACTTTTTATCTCACTATTACCACTGAAAGGATCTTTTTTCATATTGCCAACAAACAAGACTCACATTCTCTATTGATTTGAAATCAAAATAGTCCCAGTAACAATCTTTATGGATTCTGGAAATGTGTTTCTCATTTATGTGCCCCAGAAGACAATGCCAAATGTATGCTTGGTTTGAGTTATGATGTTTTAGGCTTTTGGTATTTATGTTGTATATGCTTGTCTCTAGGTCTAACAAGTATAAACCATAGGACATTGGGTCACTTTTGTTGAAGACCCCATCTTTTCTAATAGAGCATCGACCATTTTTTATAAGAAAATCAAATCCATTCTTGTCCAAACAAGATACAAATATGATGTTCCCATTAATGGCAAGTACACAATAGTAATTCTCTAACTGTAATACATGCCCTCTTGTTAGAGATAACTCATAGGTTCCAACTACAATGGTAGAATCTCTGTTCCATTAGCAGCGTGTAGTTCAAACTCACCTTTCTTTAACGCTCTACTTCTTTTCAGATCCTGCACATTTGAAAACATGTGATCCACTTTCAGTATATAGCACCCAAGATGAAGATGCAGTGAAGTTAATGTGAACTGCATATATACCTTAAGTAGTGATCTCTATCCCTTCATTTATATTCTTTAGTTTCTTTAAGTGGAAATGATAGATTGCTTTTACACATACTCTTCTCCTTATTGTGAGTGTAGAATACTTGGACTTCAGCTTAGCCACATAACTCTTCTTGGCCTTTCCTTTGCCCTTAGACTCCCTTCCACTAATCACCATCATGGGTTTATCCTTCTTAATTTGTACATCAATATTAATCAACATGTGTGACAAAGTGGGGTTTTCTGGCTTAATTTCGAGGATGAAATTTCTTTTAAGGAGTGTAGGATGTGATGGAGTGAACTTTTGAAAATATAGATACCATATGGAATAATCAAATTCATGGATGGAAGATACAATTTTGATTCGAGATGATATATGTTTATATTTGGTGGATTCTTATTTTTAGGTTCTTACAAGGGAGTATTGTTGGTCAATTTGTTGAATCAATATGTGTATCAGTATATGATGGACCAAGGTTTAACCTTTGATCTTGATGTCACGCTCATGTGTTATGTTTTGGTTGTGTGCCCATGATCCGTAGCACATAGTCTTGATCCAATGGATAGAGTGTTGAGATGGAGATGCCACGGATCAGGCTTTTACAACCTTTGGATGTGCATGATTGAGAAACGGTTAGAGCAAGGTAGTGGGGAGATTGGAACCGTGACTCAAGTTGCCGGTTTGTGACAATCGTGGCTTGTGTGCAGTTTTAAGTGAATGGTTTCTTTGGATATCCCCCTCACAAGGACCTGTTCATGGTCAGATCTAGGAGGACCACTCTTATAACATTAATGTCTTTCCATTTCGGCACAAGTCGAAGAGGAAGAGATATCCTCCTTGATCCACCACATCACCGGCTACTGGCTACAAACTCCTCAAGCTATGAGGAGGAACCACCACAACAGAGGGTGCGAGAGGCATGGATTCTAGCCTTTCCAAGTCGGCGCTCCCCAGTGGTGGCGCTCACAAATGGAAACGACACCTGAGAGGAGGCAACGCGGTCATTTAACTCCTTCACAGCACTCCAGGAAGCGATGTAGACTGCCCCTCATAGCCCAATGAGGAGCATGTGTTCCATGCCGAGGAGGAGACAAAATAGCAGCAGCATCCTGATAGGGCGAAGGTGTGTGCTTTTCTCATTGGAGACACTGGCTGCAGGCAGAGCCCAACAATAGCGCCAGAACCTCACCGATGGCGAGCCTGAGTAGATCGGAGATTTTAGCATCACAGCGGCGGGCGTTTTCCAGGAGGCGACGCGTGCAGGCGTCTAGAGAAGTAGGTCAGAGAGATGGGTAGCGTCGGGTGAGAGGTGGGGAGAACTAGACTCTCCTCTACACTACTTCTCCACAGCCGCAATCCAGGGGTATGGAGGAGCTCTGAGGAGCAGCGTCGATGACCAGACCAGGTGGAGGCTATTGTGGCACACACGTAGACGTCCTGCGAGGAGAAAGATCACAGGAGTCCATGAGCAAGTGAAAGAGGGACGAACCAGGCTCCTGTAGGCGTCATGCGGCGCCGAGAACGGATGCACACATGCATCGTGCAAGGAAGAAAGAGAGATGTGGACCGGACCAAGTCAGATTCCTTGTGATCCGGACAATCACATCCCAGACCAAACTAGGAAGATCAGTAATGAACCAGCCGGCTCAACCAAAGAAAAGCAATGCCTCTTAGTGGCCACGTGGCAGCCTCTGATTCGCTAATAAAGGTAATAATTCAGTAAATGTCTAGATCTTGTATAATTTACAATAATTAGCATGCTTATCATAAAAATACATATAATATACCAAAATTCTCAGAAAAATGCATAGAATAATATGGAATCATAATATCAGGCTTTTTATGCACTAATCTTAGTGGTATCATTTAAGTTGTGAAATGCTTGTTTCATTTATAATAAATATCAAACAATGGACAAAAATTATGGAAATGTTTTAGTAACTCCTAAATGTGATGTATAATCCATATGATGTCAGTAATTATGATGTAGATGCCTGAAAGCATATAATTTGCTTAGAATGGCTGTCTCAAGATAATAACCCTAAATAAAATCTAATAAATGCATGCATGCTCAATAAATGATGAAATTCACAGTGTAAGCTCATATCTGTATATGGAACCTCAGATTTAATGATGAGATCATGATGATGCATAGAATTCATGTTATACGAAGTTGACCTTTAATACATGGTTTAAACCCCTAATCTTGGTTAATGGTGTAACATAGGGTTAATTAATGTGCACAAAAATGCTATGGAAGATAATGTTCAGATAATGAAACATAATATGGAAAATGACATTAGTATGATAATTATAAGACAAGAATGCAAGTAATTATGCACCCATCCTAAAGAAACTAAGTAAACCCTAAAATGAACACGAATAGGATTAAGATGAGATGCATGATGATGAGAATCTGATGATAGTATATGATCTTATCTTGATCAGGGTTGACCAAAGATATAGATGACATGAGGAATATGATGATTAGGTTTGTTCTTGATCAAGGTACGCCATTACCTCTTACTTGGCTTATTATACAATATGCTTGTGTTATATGTGAAGTAAGATACTTGGCATATGATATTGGATGAAATGACTGTTCTTGTATGATATGTTGCATGATTTTCCATACTTATTGTTATGAACACATGAAACATAAGATATCTGATCCATCATATATATTAAAGCACACAGTGCTCAGAAAGTGATCACAAACTCCTAGGGAGTAGATCACATGTATAATGATCACAAACCACTTGGTGGTAGATCATAAGGCCTAAAAACATCAAAGCCCTAGGGGCAGATGTACGAGACATATGATGGAAATAAGCTTAAAACATGTGTTCTCTTTTTTTAATAAACTTTCTTGTTCAAGTATACGCTTTTCTTATATTCTTCTATTACTACCAAGTATTAGTTTTATCTTATTGCCAAGATTTGATGAGAGGTATATAAAAGACACGTAGGCGTACTCAGTACAATATTCTTGAATATTGTGCTGACATGTACCGCATGTAATCTTTTGTTTAGGTTGTGGTTATGCTCTTGAAGATCCAGGATAGTTGAGAGTTGTGTGGCGAGCTGATGTACAGGTGGACCTGTTGTCTTAAGATCCTGCAGTTTAGTGGTAGTACATGTATATGTATAAGTTTGTTGTTCAATATGTAATATCAAATGTTGTGACAATTCATGTTGTAATTATATGTTGAATGGTGAACATGTGTGTATGGTTTTATTATTGTTCATCTGCATGTGCTACTGATTGTTTTCCTTCTGACTCCCTTGATTTTCTTCTTCCTAGCCTTGTGTGGGGTGTTTAAATTGGGACTCTTACTGAGGCGAGGTTTCAATTTGGACATCACACATCAGATTAAGTTTTAGAAAATCTGGGGACGTCACAGGTGGTATCAGAGCATGAACAATAGTAAAGCCTGGCATTTGCTCATTATGCAACTCAAAACTAAAGAACCTTGAACTTAATAATCTTTTAGGGTTAGATTAGTCATCTTTTAGAGACTAGATCTGACCTAGCCTCTAGGTTAGCACCTAGATGTCTGAGAACTAGGTTTAGACTGGTGCTTGTTGAATAGCAAGTCCTTAGATGTCATTCTTTCCTTGTAGTGCAGCGGTATGGGACGTTGCATTATTTGGAAATGGCGTGCATCAAGGGAAGAGAAACCCTAGACATATGGCGCACGTTGTCTAGAGTATCTACACTAGTCTACGTCATGTTCTCACCCTTTTCACTAGTTTTCATGACACTAGACTCTCTACTATGTGTGGGACACTCATTTTCAGGATTTGGTTTTGGATTCCAGCCGGATCGAACCGTGATAGTTTTCTCTGACGCTTGTTTTATCGGAGAAAAACTATATAATATTTATTATGTATATCTATTACAAAAATGTGTCCCCACACATGTATGAGTAGGAGGTGGTCATGAAACCTAAGTGAAAGTGAATGACATCAGTCTAGAAGAGAGAGTAGTTCAAGATTAAATGTCTAGAGCCTTTTTGAGATATATGATAGATGGAATAGATGATATAAGTTTCGATGATATGATGTAAGTCTTACATAGATGACATAAGATGGTTATGACGATCTATGTTTTTCTTTGAGGACTTATGTTCTTTTTTTTTGAAGTTTTGAGATAAGTTTTGATGATGCAAGTAAATAGGCTTTTATGAGATAAGATATGTTAAGATGAGACAAGATGTGAGTCAGCATGAGCCTCAATCTCTTTTACGAAGGAGGACCTCTAGTGTTAGGACCAGTTTTAGGGTTAACTCCAGAGAGAGTGAGACCCACAGGGAGAAGGTCAGAGAACCTAAACTCCAAGATATGAGAATTATGAGATATGTGATATGATATGTCCTAAACTAGAATACTCCTAAGTGATTGAGATGAGTTTCTTTAGGCATGATTCCTATAGTCTTGTTGAACCCTAGATGTCCTTGGGAGGACCAAACCCTAGAGATAGAGAGAGGCTAGTTATATGCATGCATATGTGAGCATGAATATGAGTGCCTACCATCTGGGTGAGGGAGAGAGCCCAAGACCCTGGAGGAGGTAGCTATCTTAGTTTTTGTGGAGCCTCATGCTCGGGTTGGTGGTTTCCCACATAGGAATCTAGTGGCATATATAAGGGAGTTTTGGGTAAGCATGTTTCATGGGTTGAAGACCTATGAAGAGAATCACATGGCATGTTTTGGTTTGTGCTTATGTGGCTAGAGCTTGTAAAGCTATTGCTTGTACTAATGAGGTAGACCCAGAAACCCTAAACCAAAGAGGGAGGATAAAGTATATGCATATGAGATACTCATAGGGCTGAGTTAGCTCAGAGAGACTGAGCATGGATTTACCCTCATGATAAGGGCTAGGAGAACCTCAGTTGGACTAGATGAATTTTAGTATATGTTTGACAAGCCACTTGTATAAGTTGTTTAGCACAACCATGATATAATGTATGTAAGGATGTGATCTAATCTCATGAAGTTATATGTAGACATGATATGATGGAAACCTAGCGATGGTTTAATAGATTTTAATGCATAAATGGTTAACCATATACATGAATAATGATGATAATGTGAGATTGTGGGTTAATCTTATTACGAAATCACTAGAAAATGTTGCAATTTATTATGAGTAATGAAATAAGTTCATATGAATGAAAGATGTTACATGATGTGTTAATCCTAGTGCTTAATAAGGATGAAAAATATAGTTTGACAATTAGCACAACTTAATGATTGTGACACCCGAATGTGATATAGATGGATAAAGTGGGTTGGTTATAGATAACGCCCTCCTAAAAGTCATATGTGAATGTTGAACATGTTCTAACAGTTATATCAATAAAATGTTGATGTTACCTTGATATAATGGGTTAACTTTAACTAACTCCTTTGAAACATGGCAATATGATGTGGAAACCCTAATGCATGGCTAAATATAAGGAAGCAAATCTAAAATATGAGATATGTAATAACATAACTAAAGTTTCTAGACCCTTGTTTCAATCTTCATGAAGAGGGTGTTTCACCTTAGATGTTTTGAACCCCCTAATAGTGCTTTGGATACATGGTTCTAGGTAACCTTTGTGGATATGTTACACATAGAATGGTGCCTACATGTGGATGAGAGAAAGATAAGGTTTTCTCGGGAAGTATGTGTATGGTTTACTTTCGAGGATGAAAGTTCTTTTAAGATGTATATGATGTGACAAAGTGGGTTTTTTGGCTTAATTTTACGGATGAAATTTCTTTTAAGGAGTGTAGGATGTGATGGAGTGAACTTTTGAAAACGTAGATACCATATGGAATAATCAAATTCATGGATGGAAGATACAATTTTGATTCGAGATGATATATGTTTATATTTGGTGGATTCTTTTTTTTAGGTTCTTACAAGGGAGTATTGTTGGTCAATTTGTTGAATCAATATGCATATCGGTATATGATGGACCAAGGTTTAACCTTTGATCTTGATGTCACGCTCATGTGTTATGTTTTGGCTGTGTGCGCATGATCCGTAGCACATAGTCTTGATCCAATGGATAGAGTGTTGAGATGGAGATGCCACGGATCAGGCTTTTAAAGCCTTTGGATGTGCATGATCGAGCAACGGTTAGAGCAAGGTAGTGGGGAGATTGGAATCGTGACTCAAGTTGCCGGTTTGTGACAATCGTGGCTTGTGTGTAGTTTTAAGTGAACGGTTGATTTGGATAGCCCCCTCACAAGGACCTGTTCATGGTCAGATCTGGGAGGACCACTCTTATAACATTAATGTCTTTCCATTTCGGCACAAGTCAAAGAGGATATATCCTCCTTGATCCACCGCATCCCCGGCTATTGGCTGCAAACTCCTCAAGCTACGAGGAGGAACCACCACAGCAGAGGGTGCGAGAGGCATGGATTCTGGCCTTTCCAAGTCGGGGCTCCCCAGTGGTGGCGCTCGCAAACAGAAACGACACATGAGAGGAGGCAGCGCGGTCTTTTAGCTCCTTCACAACACTCCGAGAAGCACTGTAGACTGCCCCTCATAGCCCAATGAGGAGTATGCGTTCCATGCTGAGGAGGAGACATACATAATAGAAGCAGCAACCTGATAGGTCGAAGGAGTGTGATTTTCTCATTGGAGACACTGGCTGCAGGTAGGGATGAGCATCGGGTTGGGCCGGCCCGATCCGACCCGTGACCCAGCCCGCATAACCCGATCCAGACCCGAACCCGATTTACAATATGGGTGGGCCGGGCCTAAAATTTAAACCCATATTTTATTTGGGCCGGGTACGGGTGGAGGTAAACCCAGGCCCGAAAACCCGAATGCCCAGATTATATTTTATGTACATTATATACCTATACATCTATCTTTGTCCTGAAAGAAAAATATACAAATTTCTTGATGCAATAAGTAGTATGTACCTAACCAATGGCAACATGGATACTATGTAGTCAATCAACATTATTAATGAATTCATACTAGAAAGATAACCATCATTGACATGAATAGACATACTTGATTTCTTTATTTTGATCTCATTGTGTCCACATATAGGAGACGAATGATCTTTTGCTCAGTGCATAGTAGATTATGCTCATCTTTTTACACATAGGCCCACATGTAGGAGACAAATGATCCTTTGCCCTTCCAAAACCCATTTTATTGTATATACATATAGGATGAGGAGGCAAAAAGGCACAACATTGTGGACTCCATTGATTTTTTACTTCTCATACATTCACATGTAAGAGAAAATGATTTGTTACTCTTTCAATATAGTGTATATACATTGTTTTGAAGGTTTATCACAAAATACATATCACAGTAATTCAGTTTTCATGTTAGCAAGTTAGATCTAGCAAAATTTAGTATGCTCATTCGATGTTATATGGGCAAACCCGAATCCGGCCCGAAACCCAGCATTCTTATATGGGTCGGGTATGGGCTGACATTTTTCAATTTTATCTAGGCCCGAACTTGGCCCGTGACCCATTTAAAATGTGGGTTTGGGTTTGGGACAGGAAAAACCCGGTATAACTCGGCCCGATGCTCATCCCTAGCTGCAGGAAGAGCCCAACGGCAGTGCCAGAACCTCACCGATGGCGAGCCTGAGCAGATCGGAGATTGTAGCATCAAAGCGGCAGGCGTTTTCTAGGAGGCGACGCATGCAGGCATCTAGAGTAGCAGGTCAGAGAGATGGGTAGCGTCGGGCGAGAGGTGGAGAGAACTAGACTCTCCTCCGCACTGCTTCTCCACAGCCGCAAGCCAGGGGTACGGAGGAGCTCTGAGTAGCAGCGTCGACGACCAGACCAGGTGGAGGTTGTTGCGGCACACACGTAGACGTCGTGTGAGGAGAAAGATCATAGGAGTCCGTGAGCAAGTGAAAGAGGGATGAACCGGGATCCTACAGGCGTCGTGCGGTGCCGAGAACGGATGCACACAGGCATCGTGCGAGGAAGAAAGAGAGATGTGGATCGGACCAAGTCAGATTCCTTGTGAATCAGATAATCACATCCCAGACCAAACTAGGCAGATCAATAAAGAACGAGCTGGCTCAACCAAAGAATAGCAATGCCTCTTAGTGGCCACGTGGCATCCTCTAATTCGTTAATAAAGGTAATAATTCAGTAAATGTCAAGATCTTGTATAATTTACAATAATTAGCATGCTTATCAGAAAAATACATATAATATACCAAAATTCTCAGAAAAATGAGTAGAATAATATGGAATCCTAATATTAGGATTTTTATGCACTAATCTTAGTGGTATCATATAAGTTGTGAAATGCTTGTTTCATTTATAATAAATATCAAACAATGGACATAAAATTATGGAAATGTTTTAGTAACTCCTAAATGTGATGTATAATCCATATGATGTCAGTAATTATGATGTAGATGCCCGAAAGCATATAATTTGCTTAGAATGGGTGTCTCAGGCTAATAACCCTAAATAAAATCTAATAAATGCATGCATGCTCAATAAATGATGAAATTCACAGTGTAAGCTCATATCTGTATATGGAACCTCAGATTTAATGATGAGATCATGATGATGCATAGAATTCATGTTATATGAAGTTGACCTTTAATACATGGTTTAAAACCCTAATCTTGGTTAATGGTGTAACATAGGGTTAATTAATGTGCACAAATATGCTATGGAAGATAATGTTCAGATAATGAAACATAATCTGGAAAATGACATCAGTATGATAATTATAAGGCAAGAATGCAAGTAATTATGCACCCATCCTAAAGAAACTAAGTAAACCCTAAAATGAACATGAATAGGGTTAAGATGAGATGTATGATGATGAGAACCTGATTATAGTATATGATCTTGTCTTGATCATGGTTGACCAAAGATATAGATGACATGAGGAATATGATGATTAGGTTTCTTCTTGATCAAGGTACACCATTACCTCTTACTTGGCTTATTATACAATATGCTTGTGTTATATGTGAAGTAAGATACTTGGCATATGATATTGGATGAAATGACTGTTCTTGTATGATATGTTGCATGATTTTCCATACTTATTGTTATGATCACATGAAACATAAGATATCTAATCCATCATATATATGAAAGCACACGGTGCTCATAAAGTGATCACAAACTCCTAGGGAGTAGATCACATGTATAATGATCACAAACCACTTGGTGGTAGATCATAAGGCCTAAAAACATCAAAGCCCTAGGGGCACATGTACGAGAAATATGATGGAAATAAGCTTAAAACATGTGTTCTCTTTTGCTAATATACTTTCTTGTTCAAGTATACACTTTTCTTATATTCTTCTGTTACTGCCAAGTATTAGTTTTATCTTATTGCCAATATATGATGAGAGGTATATAAAAGACACGTACGCGTACTCAGTACAATATTCTTGAATATTGTGCTGACGTGTACCGCATGTAATCTTTTGTTTAGGTTGTGGTTATGCTCTTGAAGATCCGGGATAGTTGAGAGTTGTGTGGCGAGCTGATGTACAGGTGGACCTGTTGTCTTAAGATCCTGCAGTTTAGTGGTAGTACATGTATATGTATAAGTTTGTTGTTCAATATGTTATATCAAATGTTGTGACAATTCATGTTGTAATTATATGTCGAATGGTGAACATGTGTGTATGGTTTTATTATTGTTCATGTGCATGTGCTAATGATTGTTTTCCTTCTGACTCCCTTGATTTTCTTCTTCCTAGCCTAGTGTGGGGTGTTTAAATTGGGACTCTTACTGAGGTGATGTTTCAATTTGGACGTCACACATCAGATTAAGTTTTAGAAAATCTGGGGACGTCACAACATGCCAAGCAATTTAGACAGTGGTTTGGCCTACAGGATTTAGGAAATGATTGTAGAATCATATCTATGGTGAATATTGGCCTAAAGGAAATCTTGGCCTCTCCAGATGTTCCACATGCCCAATCATATTGAGAACATGGGGCTCTACTGGATATTCCTCGGTCAGTTTGCACTCAAACAACACTTTGGAGACATTATACCTTTCTTGCTTTAAATAATTCTTAAGATATGTTACCATATTGAGAATATCCATGTTTTCATATTGTTTATGCAGTCTACAAGTTCATACAGATCATCATAAGATCTTTGATGTCTACAATATCTTTTACATGCTTTAAGTAAGCATCCATATTAAGCCTTAGGCGCATTTGGAGTGGGTTCATCTGACATTGGTGTTTCAAGAACATAGAGCTTGCACTCATCATTAAGTATGTTTTTCAAAGTCTTGAAATATTCATAGAAGTTGATCCCATTCCATTTGTCCTTCTTAAGGACTGATCACAACTTGAGTGTGGTTTCCATTTGTTTCTATAAGAAAATTTGCATTTCTTGAAAACACTTTTGATTTTATTTGATAATATTGATGACATCAGTTAGTCCTTAAATTAAACATTGCTCCCACTATTTTTTTAAATTGACAGTCTCACTATCAATTCTAAAGATTGCAACATACAACCTTCTAGTGAGCCAAGATCCATATTTCATCAAATCATGAGTCTGCATTGTCTAATAGGCCACAACTAGTCTATTTAGGTATGAAACATTTTCTTGTTGCATCTAAATTAAACTCTTAGATAGATGGTGTGAATAACTCCTTGTATATTCCATTTATATGTGACTAGGAATTTAATTTCATTAAGCCCACCTAGTTAATCCTGAACTAAAAGACAACATAATGGAATATGCACCTTGCTTTGGTGGACCCACATATCTATCATCACACTTTCATGAGATAGACAACACACCATGTTTTGGCATAACCAGCGCTTACTTGATCAAACATTTCATGTGTGTCACTTATGGTAAGCATCTTATACTTAATATTTACTTAGGGATCTTATATATAAATACATATACATATCCAATCATTGTATACTTACATTATATATAATATACATACTCTATTCACAAAAGAAAATATGAAATCGCAAAATATGAGTGATGCTTATGGCCATACTAATGCAATTCTTAGGAGTCACAAAGAATTTCTATCACCTAAGGTCACACATCACATGTAGTAACCTGCACCAAAAACATGTTGTTGGAAATAGGCTGGTCAAAGCGACAGACCCTTCAGTCGATTAATTGAACTATCGATCGGTTGATTGGTTTCCAT
Organism: Alisma plantago-aquatica; assembly: GCA_963693085.1. Classification (NCBI taxonomy): domain Eukaryota; kingdom Viridiplantae; phylum Streptophyta; class Magnoliopsida; order Alismatales; family Alismataceae; genus Alisma; species Alisma plantago-aquatica. The sequence continues at coordinate 1,384,915,716 of OY856411.1, forward strand.
TATTTGGTCAATTGGCCCTATCTCATATTGTTGGTTGGACCCTCTAGTCAATTTGTTGGGCCTCCGAATGATATATTGGCTCCTCATGTCGATTAGCCTCCTCAGTCCTTCGGTTGATCGAATCGACTTCCCATTCGATCAACTCACCTGGTGCAGATCATTTTCCCTTCACCAAAATAGAAATTAAAACTATACTATTTTGATTAACTTATAATATTGTCAAAGAGAAAAATCGACTTACATTTGAGGGAGTATAGAAATGAAATCATTAATTTACATTTGGATAGAAAAAGTGAGTCTTGATATGAAAAGAGAATCTAAAAGGGAGGAATAAAACCTTAAAACTAAGTACACACATCCATAAGGTGTATTGGTCATAACGACACATTCATCAACCATCACAATAATTTTTGGGTGACATGTTTATATACATATTTATATAGATTATCAAAATTGTATGTTGTACCTAATTTGATATGAATATTAATCATTTTAGATATTCACATCATTGTAATAAAATAAATGATAAAACTAAATCTGATCGCATCGATTTAAATTCCAAAACATCATAAAATTGACCTGAATTTGATAGCATTGTGGTGAAAAAAGAATAATAGATAAGGCAGTAGAAACAATAAAAATTCCTTATTCCTAACCAATAGATCACTTCAACAATGATATATCTAGGAAATAAGAGTTGCAAGGTATATACCTAGTCTTGGAGCGAGTCCAGTGACAATCCTCATGGAGTCATGCTTCTTGTTAGAGAAACAAATGAACGTTTGATGCTGAGGACCTCCTAGTGTAGTGCCACATATGGTTATTGAAGGGTCTTTTCCTAGCATGGTGCCAATGGCCTTCATGCCTCTACATAGTCCCGCGTACCAGCTGAACATCTATTATTCTAATAGAATAGACAGGAAAGAGTTGTCCCTCTATTGTCAATGTCCTAACATCGGCTTTGTCTCTTGTGGCTATCTCTCCCTTCAATAGCTCTCACATTATCACAACGTTGAGATTAGAAAATTTTCCCTGAGAGGCTTGGCCACCCCCCGCTTCTTTATATAGGAGTAGATGGGATAGAGTTGCAAATCACGAGTTGGTTGACTTGGCTCCCAGTCATTTGACTGAAACAACCATTCAGTCGATTGGAATGTACTCCTATTCACAAACATATTGGCATGAAATGCACGACCAATGCACAATATGACATCAACATTAATCCTTGATCCAGTCATACTGATCACTCTAGTCAGTTGACCAGACTTATGAGTCAGTCAACTGGACCCTCCAATCAATTGGCTTGCATTCCTAGTTGTTCGAATGGACACTCCAATCAGCCAACTATCAACCAATGATGTTTAAGTTGATTGCATAAACACTTTAGTAATCAATTCAAACCAAATTCATGAGTAAACTCCTATCCCATTGCATCATATGTGTGTGACCCTATATGTCTCAAATGATAATGGAAGTGAATGTCCATAACTGTATTATGACATCACAAACAATGAGTGGTATCTAGCAACACATCGTTGCTACCCGAGTAATTGGAAAGTTGGAGAACAACTTCAACCTACAATTTTTGATAGTGTTATAGTGATCGTATAGTAACTTTGTCGTTAATATCTAGATTGAATGTGCGGCATGGAAACATCATACTCTTCAAACTCAATCCAAGAACTAGAGTAGACTCTAGAGATACATGTGAGCTCAATATCAAATATTGACTCTCATGAGAATGACCATGCATTTCTCAATTTCTCTTATCAAATGGCCAGGATATCATCTCCCATAGGAAGGAAAAATCCCATTTGTAGTGTACCGAAGCACCAACTTTTTGGCAAGCCCTATTCAAGGTCTTGTTAGATGGTGTCAAAGTTCATTGAATGACATGTCATGAGTGTAGTGACTTTAAATCTAAGAACCACAATCAACACTATCACTTTTAAAAATGATTATGACTACCGTTCAAGGGTCGCATGTATAATTGTAAAGATGGGTCTATGTATAACTGTAAAGGTGGGTCTGAGATGCATGTTGATTTAGCACCTCTTTTCATAGCCTTTTAAGACCTATCACATGGAAATTCTTATCTTTCTCCACTGAAAAGAAACAAATTGCTATTTGCTTCCTTTTATCACAATTTAACTTCAATCGCACCCATATTTGTGAATTTCTTGAAGGCTCAAAACACTAGACGAGTGACTCACATGTTCTAGTCGATCATCTCACCTATTGTAGATGCTCGGCTCAACTGTTCTGGTCGATCGGTTGATGCCATCCCTTTAAAACCCCTATGCAATTGGTTCTATTGTTTAAAATTCAAATTTCCATGGTCATTTCTATCCAGATTAACATGTGATCAAACCAATTAATTACTTTCATAGATCAATAATTATTATTAGAACCAAAAGCCATCTATAAGTTGTTCTAAAGGATTAGTTGATTTAAGACATGGCTAAGGGGATATTCCTCTTTCCTCGATAGAAAACTACTCACTCATGCTTGTGGAGAAATGAGAGACGGAGGAAAGAAGTGTTCTAGCCATAGTCCAAACTTATCAAAGGATTAGTTCCCTAGGCTAGAGACAATGAAATGGCCAAGCTTAATTCCTTGCTCCAATCCACGGAAGAAGAAGAAGAAGTAAACTAGATCTAGACGAGCAAGGTAAAAGAACAATAATTGAAAGAAAACACTTAGCTTGCAAATAACCAATCTTTATTGATGAATCTAACAAAAGAACATAAAACACAAGAATGATTGCTCAAAAATCCTTAGTACTAAAGATGATGATGTGAAGAGGAAGTGCCCCTCCTTTTATAGGAGAAGGAGGAGGCTTTTACAACTAGGGTTGTGGACAAATGGGGCCGACGGATGTAAATTTGAACTAGTCGTGCACTGCCAACCAATAAGTTGGGTGGCAAGTGGGTCGATTAAATGTCTAGTAAGTCCAGGAGTTGGGGTAGCAGTCAGCAATCCTAAGTCTCGAGTGGCGGCACTCTTTGACCCACTCAGTTTGGGAGGGAAAACTCCCACTTTGAGGACTAAAATGGTCGTTTGATATTCAAATGGCACACCATCTAGATTGAATGTTTAGACAAGGCTTGGATGCACCTCAGCTTGTAGTGTTCTCTTTTCATCTTCTTCCTTGGTAAGACATGATCCTTAGCTTTTCTTTGTCTCATTCTTTCTTATTCTCAGTCATGGAACTTGGTTTCTTCTTTCCCCTTTCATGCTCTCTTAACCTTGGTTCCATCTTCTTTATTGGAGGCATTGTGGTGACCAAGCTTAGAAGATCTTCTTCTACCTTGAGCTCGTGAAGCTTGGAGATTAACCTTGGAGCTTGGAGCCTGGTGGTGATCCTTGAGGTGGGTTATATAACTCTAAACCCTCTTTGTTATTATCACCTCAAGTGGGTATGTTGTTCTTTATTCTTGGCTCGTTATCTCTGGCATACTAATAACTTTTCTTGGTAGCTTTGATTTCTATTTTGGGAAAGTAACTTTGCTTAGTTACTGTTTTGCATTGCACTTTCATTTTCCTTGATAGTAACACTATCTTGAGGTTGAAGATGAGGTGACCGATATGCTTTTTGTGGCCAATATGCTTGTGGAGGCTGATAGGTAGGTTAGGTCGATACTTTTGGGTGGTTGTCATGACTAGTGATGCCCCTGGCCATCACCCTTTGTGACAGGTAATCAGAACCTTGAGAGGTCTAGATCAATACTGTTTAGTAGCATTCAGGTAATTATGCCATATGCCCAAGTAAACAACAAGATGTGATGTGTTATGACGATGTGCGTTGTGGAGCGGTAGCCGTCACGTTTAGCCATTACCATTGGGTGCGTTGCTTGGAGAGATGAGTGTTGCCTGCCAGGCCTTGGCCGTCAAGACTTGAGAAGGGTGGATGCCCGACATACCTGATGAACAATTATGCTTTGATGTGTTGTTGATCCCATCACGGTGGATGTGTTGCTACCTGGTATGTCTAGGGTTGCATTTCCTGACACACCTACAGTCCATCACAATGTTGCGATAACCCGTTATTCCGACTCCTATTATGCCTGGATGACATTTCCCAAATACAGGGACGACACCCTCTCCTTGAGATGTTCTTCCCGATACGCACATAGTTATGCCTAAACCGATATACACCTTGAGTAGGTAGGTCGATACCCTACCTTGGTATGGCTGCCCGTTACCCATCACAACCTAGGCATTGTTGTGCCCGATACACCTCGGTATTGATCGTCACACCCTCCATAGGTGTTGACCAATACATCCTTATTTGGTTGTCTGATACACCTTCAAGAGGGGTTTCCCGTTACTCTACCAAGGAGATAAATCGATACACCTCATGATGGTCCAAACCGATACACCAAAAAAGATTCTACACTAATACCTAGGGTTGATAAGGTGAGACAGCGATGACATGACGAGGATTGAAGGGTATGCTTGGTTTCTCAATGATACACATATATGAGCAATATATGATATAGAAGGGTGTTGTTTGGATAATGTATTGGTAATGTTAATTTCTTCTCCTAAAGTTAGTACACCATGGAATAATGTTACTATGAGTGGTTCATCCTCAATTAAAGAGCTTAGCCCAATCATGGAATAATATGATCCATGTGTTCATCTTAAGGAAGGTTTATAATCCAAGGAAAGTGTATTCTATATTTTCTTTTCATATAATCTTAACTTGTGGAATAAGGTTAATGATACTACAATGTGTATACACATAAGGGTAGTGAAAAGTCTTGTTGAAATGCATGGTGACAACCTTGGTATAGAAATCATATAACAAGTCTATTGCTTCTATAGGTGCCTTCTGAATAGCTTGAAGTGATACCCCTCTATTTATGTAGCTTATGGTTAGACTCTCCTTGATATATGTGATTAATGATAAGTAAGAAGTAATAATATGTGGGTCATCAAATGTTGAAACGTCCCACTAGTGCAATGGTCAATATGTTATTATAATGTATTATTATAAACCATACATAACTTGATGAAGATGATATGCACATGCATTAATAAAATGGGTGATAAGTGGTACTGATGGTACGGTAAGTGATTCCTCCTTACTAATGTTGTTCAAACCTAATCAGATTAGAAAGATGGGTTTTGGTGTGTTTAGGGTCTGGTGGTGTAACCATGAAGTGTAACCCTAATCGGCTTTATGTGAAGAGTATTGACCCCAACACAAAGGGGATGTCATATTATTGGATAAGTATGAATAAAAAACAAGTTAATGTTGTTCCCCCTTAAAATGCATAACTATAATCTAATAGATTAATTGGGTAGTATAACTAGTGATGAACTATGAAGATGGTTATATAATATCAAGCTTTGGTCATGAATCTTGATAAAGAAACTCAAAAAGTATGAATATGTGAATGTGTATACTTGGTTACACTAATAAATTCTTAGTGTTATACACTCCAATTATGGGAGGAAGTGCATGTCAGAGATGCAAAGTAGAATGATGTTTGGGGACTTTATGTGAAACCGGCATTAAGCCTAATCTCAAATTAGAGATCTTATGATGTTTTGCCTACTTTGACTAAAGGTGTTTAACATGTTTAACATATTCCCTCTTTGAATATAATGGCTAATTGTTTCTATGGAAAGTACATGTGTTGTGGCATAAGTGATGTGGCATAAGTGATGCGGCATAAGTGATGTGGCATAAGTGATGCATATATACCAGTGAGGCATGACGAGATAATCTTGAATCACCAGTGTGATATGATGGGTCTTAGGACCTAGTAAGGGCTTAGTGCCCGATTGAGGTGATGCCCTCTAATACTGAAATGAGGGGTTGATATCCCATGATAAAATGCTGATGATGATAGCCTTGTGGCTGGCAGTGATACAATAGCCTTGTGGTTGGCAGTGATACAATGTTATGAGATGATGGGAATCAATTTATAGCTTAAACAGTGGGATCTGCTGTTGTAATACTATGCCCATTCTCTTTTAAAGGATTCGTTTGTGGTTTATACATTGTAACTTGATTGATGCTAAAAGATATTTAAATGGTATAGCTAATCAAGTGGAACCTAATCTAGTAGTTTGCTCCTTGTGTCCTGAATGTATATCTATCATAGGATACGCTACACCCCATACCTAGAAGAGTGCATCTTTAGAATGCAACTCCATAATCTATATCATGGGATTGGGTCCATGCCATACCTGGAAGAGTGCAACTTAAGATTACAACTCCATAATCTATATCACGGGATTGGTTACATGCCATACCTGGAAGAGTACAACTTTAGAATGCAGCTCTATAATCTATATCACAGGATTGGATGCATGCATACCTGGAAGAGTGCAGCTTTAGACTGCAACTTCATAATTGATATCACGAGATTGGTCGTAAGCCACACCCTGGAAGAGTGTGGCTACAGTCATAACTCACTAGCGTCGTGACCTATACCAAGGTGGGCTATATATGCATAGCTAGACTATATGTCGCTGGAAGCAGTTGACCCATGATGTCACTGCATATTCACTCGTACTGACAGAGGAAGATGAGGTTGTGGATTCTGACTCTTCCATGAGACCTTTATGGCACTGATTTCATCTTATAAAGTGGTCGGTTGGATTTGGGTGGTACGACTCAAATCCTCGAGGCATAATAAAATATGTAATTAGCAATGAATTATATTGTGTAGGATCAAAATATAAAACATTAGATGAAGCCTTGCCTTGCTCTTTGAACTGTTTATTTTGTAACAATTATATATGTTCTTCATATTCCTTTTAAATTATTAACTTTTATATTTCTCATTAGAAAGTGCATGTTACTTCTCTAGTTACTTTATCCATGAGATATACATCATATGGTTAATTATGTTCAATCTGCTCAGTATACTAATTCATCTTCTTAGTTATTTGTGATAATAATGTGGAGAGTTATATCTCTCGATGGGACTATGTGTCTCACCCCGTTGGTCAAATAACTTTAGGTGGTCGTGCATGCCCTGTTAAAGATCACGCGGTTGAAGATGATACGAGAAGAAAACTACTCCTAGTGAACATGGTATATGGATAGTGTCTAGTAAGAGAGTCCTACATGTTGTCCCTATACATTCATGTCCTTGGGGTTTTTCTCGATGTAATTGTAGATGTGATCCTCGATATTGTGGTTTTTGGCTTGTGTGCCTCTGTAGTATGTATATACTTGGGAAACAATCACCTTATGTAACAGGTTGTTTGGAATATATTGATTGAGAAACTTGAATATATGTTATGAAATGCTAAGTGTTGGTTCTTGTGTAACTGTTCTCAGTTCATGGTGCTTATTGCAAATTGATTTTAATTTCCAGTGATTTTCGGTAATTCACTGTTTATGCTTAATCGTGGTTTAAGTTTTGAGTAATTTCACTTTGTGTGACAAAGGGTGTCACATAAGCCCTAACAAGGTTGGCTCTTTGTAGAAATTCCTCGACTCAATGATATATCATGATCTTATGTAAAAGTCTCCTCGACTACATATTGGATAACCCTAAAAGCCTTATTCTTGATGAAGAGTGCATACTTAGCTCTATGTTCCTCATCCTAGATTGAAAAATAGCTTCTAGTTGCTACAGTAGAGGTGTCTCACCATAAACTTCCCGCTTCACCTGTGTCTTACTGGTTGTAGCTTTACTGGCTATGATTTCTGGTGGAGTAAGTGGTGATGTAGGTCCTTCAGTCTTTTTTTCTAGTTGGGTCATTTTATCCACTTTTGTCTTCTTGCCTACTTGGCCTTCAAGTGGTGACTCTACTAATTTCTACTTTCCCTTTTTATTTCCTTCATCTTCTGAGGGTATATACTCTGAGCTGATCATGGTTGAATCTTGTTCTTCCGCCTCGGACTCAATAGATTTGTGTCTCAGTAGAATGAGTAGCCATTCCCTTATCAACTGTAGTTTCAAACGCTTGACATGAGGTATGTTTCTATTTGCGCACATGTATTTAGTGATTTCTTTGATCGCGTCCTCAATCCCTTCTAAGGATGTAGCTTGTAGGTCGAGGGAATTGGAGGTAGTAGACGATAACTTGTTGACTAATAGGAGATATATTTATTAGTGGTGGAAGACCAAATGTACTCAACTGATCAAGATGAGGACTTGATGGAATTTAGTGACCAACATTGATTTAGGGAAGAAATATCAACTAGATTCTCATCAAGGTGAACATATGGGTTTCTTGATGGTCGACAAAAAACTTTGCACTTCTCAATGGTCGATGGAAGTTCAAGAAAATTGCAAATCCTAATGGTTGACGGAATTTCTAGGTCTTGGTGGTTGATGAAATCCATAATGCAAAAAAAATTTAGGCGGTCAATGGAATTTATAGACTTTGGGAATTCAAATGGGTGTTTTCTAAAAGGTTAGGGAAGCGAAACCATGGGGCGATCACTAGAGAATGGAGACTGACTAGATTGGAGATAGTGAAGGAAGTAAGGAATTTTTTTCCATTTGGGAGGATAAGAAGATGTTGATGGTGCAGGACCTGGTAGACCAGTAGCACTATGACCTTCTAGACAAGATTATCTGGCCAAAGCTGGGAATCCCTTGTGCTTGTACGCTAACTTGTAAGATGTTGCACATGGTTGTTCCTAAGGATGATAATATTGTGAGATGCTCTATGCCTATTGTCTTGCACTATTTTTGTAGCTAGTCATTGACGGGTGAAACGAGAGACCATCTCTTTATCCATGGGAAACTAGCCTCTTTTATTTGGAATTGATCCATTACCATTAGTGCCACCAACTAGGTAATTCTGAAACAAAATTTTTATACGAGGATGATTGAGGGTGCTTCTGTTCAACATTCTAGTGATTTTACCAGTTGGTTAATATATATGTTTCCAAGCTTGATTCTATGATCTATTTGGAGAGCGATATGTCAATCGAAATATGAAAACGTTGCTTATATAAATAAAGAATTAGTATGAAGAGATGTGGCAAAGAATGTTAATTTCACAATGAAAAAAGGGGTTCAAGAGCTTGGAAATGGGCAATGATGTTCAAAATGTGATGAGGTTGGGTATTGAGGAGCCATGCCGTATGATGAGACATCATGATCTGGTCAAATGGTACCCCTCTAACATCCACAACCATAAGCCCAACTTGATGATTGGATCATATTGTGATGATTTGCACAATAAAAGAAGATGGACGACAGGTATTGTGAGGAAACATAATCATGGGATGATCTTTTGTTATAGGCCACTCTTAATGCATAGGACAATGACAATGCTAGTGCATAGTCTTTAATTATAGCACTCAAAATCTATGTAGATAAAAATTGCTCAGGGGCAGAGGTGGAAACGGAGGAGAGACCACCCTTTAATTTTGTTTGGGACAAGAAACCATTTCCATGGAAGCTTGCACCTTACATCAAGGTCATCTAAGGAGAGAGATGTGCTTGGTCTTTATGTCACTAGAGAATTAAATCGAGTTGCTAGGGAGATTGGATTTTGGAGCAAATCTAGAAAGGAGGTAGATATTTTAAGATACCCCTACCTTCACTCCTTCCACATCACAAGTCTTATCCATATGGAGGCCAAAGGGTTACCTTACATCAGACTATCTTGGACAAATACAAAGTCTGGATAGTTGTTTATTTCTTGTTGAGATGTATAGCTTGTTACCTTGCAGTGGGGTGTTGATGGGTACATGTATAGTTGTTCTGTGTTTTTTCATTTCTAGAGGGTCCGTGATTGTCTTATGATTTCTTTGGGTTTTGAGATGGCAGAAAATATCTTGTTGTAATATTATTTTTAGAGTGTGATGAGGATGGTGGGATGAATAATATGCATGGCTTACATAAAAAAGGATGTTTCGTGGATGAATAAGTTAGGTGAGATATTAAGGTTAGAGGCAACATGCATGGGGTGAGTTTTCTTGGCAGGAAAACTAGTGGTTAGCCCTTCACTTTGGTGTTTGTCCTCTTGGACAAGATGCATGAAGGCTCCTTGGCTATTTACACCAACACAACAATATCCATGATGGTGGCGATGGATGTGTGAAACAATGACAAATCAATTATGTCGACGAAAGCAAGTGCAATGCTATAGTTGAGTGTTTGTATCAGTGATGAGTCCTTCCCATTCATGATGTGGAGGTCGCACATGGTCCATAGTAACATTAGGGTTCTCATGAGAAGTTAAAGCAGACAGTAGGTCCGTCAGGCCACTGGGAGAGTTTAAATACCCTAGTACCTCAACTAGTTCTGAAATCTAACGGTTGACAAAAAATTGTAAACTTGGTTGTTGATGGAAATTCGAGTAGCCACCCATGAGAGAAATCTATACACCCGGTAGTCAATGGGAATCCTAGAGGGCTTTGGTTTTTGTTGTCATCCTGATGGATTTGTTAGATCTCATCTGTCAACGAACATCTTGAGGATATGTTGCCTGAAATATTTTAAATCAACTAATTTCTTTGAAAAAAGAAAATTTTATGAAAATTTCATATGTATAAAAGATGACATCAAAATTTCATCAATTTCTTTACAATTTGGTTCAGTGTAATTTTTTCAAAAATTTATCTGTTGTGAGGTAAAAAGTGAGACATATAGGCATATTGGAAAATACAATTAAAGATTGTACCCAAACACCTTCCACCATCAACTCTAGAGATTCTCTTTTCTTGAGCAAACACTAGAAATGTGCTTGGATGGAGGAGAATCTATGCCAAGTTAGCCATCACATTCATGTTTGTCATCAATTTCTCCTTCTAAATTCTCAAAAAGATCTCAACATAATTTTGAGTTTGCATCTATGATGAATTCTCTAAGGATTGTTAAGAATATATTAATATAAAATTTGAAAGTAGGAACTAAAATAAAAAATCATTTTGTCTCCCAATAATTGCATGTGTTTTATATCGTTGGCCCGACATCTTGTTTTCAATCTTTAGATAGTGGTGTCATCTTGGAAAGACTCAAGGGTTCTCATATTGGCCATGGTAAAATATCTTTTCACATGTTGACCATTCGCCATGAATTACCAGACTTCTCACCCACTAGGTGAAAGCACCATGCAGGTAGATGTGTCTGATGATGTACGGTCTAGACTTGCGAGATTGCAGTTTACTAGGAAACAATCTTAGCATTGAGTTATTTAGCATAACTTGGTTTTCAACCCATATGTCTTTCCTCCTTAGATGACCATAATGCCATAATTTTGTCCACTCCTTATAAATCTATGCATTTTCATATGCAATCATTCTGAGTTCTTCTAGTTCTTGGAGCTACAGTTGTTGTCTTTTCCAGCTTTGTTCATATCATAATTCAATTGTTTAATTGCCCACCAAGCTTTGTGTTCTAACTTGACATGTAGGTGACGTGATTTTCTATACAGTAATATGAATGGTGTGGTGCCTAAAGGGGTCTTAAAAGCCGTCATGGAGGCCCATAGAGAATCATTGATTTTTTTGGACCGGTCCTTCAAGTTGTGATTGACGGTCTTTTCAAGTAATGTTTTGAGTTGGTTATTTGACACTTCTACCCGTCCAATCATTTGTAAGTGGTAGGGAGAGGCAACTTTTTAGTACACGACATTTTTCTCAAAAGTGTTTTGAAGCTACATTCCAAAAAGTGGGTGCCCCCATTGGGTATGATAGTGCATGTGACTCCAAAATGAAGGAAGATAATGTCTCTAAATAGTTTGATGGCATGTTTCAAATAGCTAGTGATGATGGGTAGGGCTTGCACCCACATAGAGACATAATTTACAATGACTAAAATGTAAGTAGAACCCATATGAGGATGGGAATGGATCCATATAGTCCTTAACCCATACATCAAAATATATACTTCTAGACAAAGCTTTAGGGAAATTCATCCCTTTATGTGATATTATGAGTCCTTTGTAATTTATCACAAGACAACACAAAGTTGTAAGTGTATTTTGAGATGGTAGGCCAAAAGAATCCGCATTGCAAGACTTATAATGTAGTTGTCTTAGAACTCATATGGACACCACCTAGGTCTGAGTGACATTGTTTCAAGATTACATGAGCTTCCTCTGATGGGATACATCATATATAAAGACTATTAACACACAATTTAGAGAGGTACAGTTCATCCTATTGATATTTCCTGACGTCATGCATATTTTCCTTTAGTGCAAAGTTAGTGCATTTAGGATGGATAACACCTACGATGAGGTAATTCATATAGTCTACATACCACGGTATGACTTTAGAAGCATTCATAAGTTGGTCATTAGGTAGAGAGTCATTTTTTGGGACCACATCTGTGTTTAGAGAATAAATATGACTTAGATGATCTTCACAATGTTCTCTGTACCCATTCTTGTCCCTTATCTGGCAATCAAATTCTTACAAATGGATGATCCATATGATCATCCTGGGATTCACATCATTCTTGGACAGTAGGTAACATACCACATAATGATCTGTCTAGGCAATGAGCTTTGAACCTACCAAGTATGAATTGAATTTATCAAAGGCACACACGATTGCTAATAGTTTTTTTTTTCACAGTTGAGTAATTCTGTTGGGATTCATCAAGGGTTTTGTATGCATAATAGATGACATGATGTTTCCTTTCTATACATTGTCCTAGGACAACACTTACTGCATAGTCACTGGCGTTTCACATAATTTCAAAGGTGTGTGACCAATTTGGTGCTTGAATGATGGGAGTGGAAATAAGTGCTTGTTTTAAATTGTTGAAACTCTTTATGAACTTTTCATCCAAGTGGAAATTGACGTCCTTGAGCAATAAGTTTGTCATGGTTTTGGCTATTTTGGAAAAGTTCTTAATAAACCTTACATAGAAACCTACATAACCCAAGAAAGAACATACCTCTCTCACATTGGATGGAGGATTGAGCTTAGAAATTACTTTGATTTTAGGCTTGTCCACTTCAATACCTCGATTACTGACCCCGTGACCTAATAGAAAGCCTTCCTTTACCCTAAAATGGCATTTCTCCCAATTATGATCTAGATGTGCTTCTTCAAAATGTTGTAGGACCAAGGAGATATGTTTTTGGAATGAGTCAAATGAATATCCATGGACATAAATCATTCATAAAAACCTCCATGATGGTTTCAGTAAGCCCAACAAAGATGGCTGTCATGCAACATTGAAAAGTGGCTTGTTACAGAGCCCAAATGACATTCTCATAAAATAATAAGTTCTAAATAGACACGTGAACATTGTTTTCTCCTGGTCATCTAGATAGATGGGGATTTGGTCAAACCCAAAATAATCATCATGGTAGAAAATATATTTTTGATGGGTGAAGCGTTCTAAGACTTGGTCCAAGAAGGGCATGGGAAAATGGTCCTTGCGGATAGCCTTGTTAAGCTTCCTATAGTCAATGCACATCAATCACCTTGTTACTATGTGAATGGGTGAGTTCATTATTTTAATTACGTATCAAAGAGGTTCCTCCCTTTTTAGGACAACTTGTATGGGGCTTACCTAGGGAGAGTAAAAAATAGGATAAATGATGCCTGAAGTAAGCAAATTTAAGAATTTGAGGCAAACCACTTCTTTCATATATGGATTTAGCTTGCATTGATGTTCTATGAAGGCTTGTGGTCATCCACCATAGGAATCTTGTGCATGCACAATGCTTGACTGGCCCTAATGAAATCACTCATTTTGTAGCCGATGAAATTTCTTATCCCTCTTTCTATCTTCCTGGTCAGTTGTTAAATTATAATTTGTCATAATTTTTTTATCATTGGGTAGACTTTGAGGTCACCCAGAAACACATACTTCAACCCCTCAGGTAGATGTTTCATTTCAAGGGATTCTGGCATCTCCCACTTGGTACTCAAGTGGTCTATGATGATTGTATGCATAAAACTTTTGTCTGTCCTGGGCTTCTTTCAATTGTTGTTGTATTACTTTAATCTTTTATATAGTATATTGTAGAAGCTCAGGACCCAAAAGTTCATATTCACCTATCTCATACCAACAAAGTGGAAACTGACATCGTCTTCCATACAAAGCCTCATAAGGAGCCATATCTATACTTCACTGATAGTTATTATTATAAGCATACTCTATCAGATCAGGTGTACATCCCAACTACCCAGAAATTGTAGGATACATGCCCTCAAGAGATCTTCTAAAGTCTGAATAGTCCTTTCAGAATGGCCATCTGTCTGTGGATGGAAAGCTATATTAAACCTCAGTTGTGTTCCGATTACTGAATGCAGTTGTTCCCAAAAATGACATGTAAACTGCAGACCTCAGTCAGAAACTATAGTCAGTGGAATGCCATGCAGATGGACTATCCCATCAACATATACGTGTACCAACTTCTTTGTTGTAAATGTTGTCTGGACTAGCAGAAATTGAGATGACTTAGTTAATTTGTCTACTGTCACCCATATGGAATCATGACCCTTGGCCATCCTAGGAAGACCAACCACAAAGTCCATGGTAATATGATCCCATTTCCACTATGGTATTGGCAAGGGTTGTAACATCCCTACAGGCTTCTAGTGCTCAACCTTAACCTACTGACAAACTGGACATCTAGCATCAAACTCTACCACATCACAATTTATACTTGGCCACCAATACAAATCCTTCAAATTCTAATACATATTGGTACTTCTAGGATGCATTGCATGCATAGAGGAGTGAGCCTCCTCAAGTACCATCTTCCTCAACCCATCAACATCAGGAACTATTGTCCTATTGTGGTAACAGACTGTACGATCATCCACTTCATGTAAGCCATCATACTTTTCGATGCTAATCCCTGATCAAATATTTTATATCACAATATCATTCTATTGTGCATCATGAATCTGTTGTCTTAAGGTAGGTTTAACCTGTAATTGTGCCAATAGACCTGCTAGCAAAGAAACATCTAACTATACATTCATCTGATGAAGAGACAATATCATATCTGTCTTATGTCATACCAAGGAATACAACTGTTCATTATCTACCATTGATGATGAAGACGACTTCCTACTTAATGCATCATATACCACATTATTTTTTCCAAGATGGTAATCTATTGTGCAATCATAATCCTTAATCAGATCCATCCATCTCCTCTACATCATATTCAACTTCTGCTTCGAAAAGATATACTTCAGATTCTTGGGGTCGGTGAAAATCTGACATTTTTCTCCATAAAGATAATGTCTCCATATCTTTAAAGTATGGACCACCGCTGCAAGCTTCAGATCATGTGTTGGATAATTAACCTTGAGCTTCTTTATCCGTCATGATGCAAAAGAAATCACATTCTTATCATGCATCAACACACATCCCAATTCATTCTTAGAAGCATCACAAAAGATAATATATCCTTTCCCTTGCTCTGGAAGCACTAACACCGTTGCACTGGTCAACTTTTCTTTAAACAACTGAAAGGAACATTGACACTTGTCATTCCAGGAAAAGGGAACATCCTTCCTAGGTTACCTAGTTAGAAGTTATGCTACAGAACTGAAGTTCTTGATTAACCTCTTGTAGTAACCTACCAAACCTAGGAAACTATAAATCTTTTTCAGTGCTTTGGGTTGTTCCCACTCTAGTATAGATTCAACCTTCTTGGTATTGATACAAACACCTTTAGATGATATAACATGTCCCAGAAACACACCTTAGATATCCAAAACTCACACTTGCTAAACTTAGCATATATCCTATTCTGCCTCAACAGGGTCAATGCTTGGCAAAGGTTTTGCTCATGCTGCTGACTATTCTTAGAATATATCAGGATGTCATCTATAAATACGACCACACACTGATCTAGATAAGATTTAAACACCATATTCATCAAATCCATAAAGACTACAAGTGCATTGGTTAGCCCAAACAACATAACCACAAATTCATAATGACCATACCTAGTCCTAAAAGATGACTTGGGTATGTCATCAGCCTTGATCCTCAACTAATAATAACCTGACCTGAGGTCTATCTTCGAAAACATAATGGAACCTATCAACTAATGAAAAAGGTCATCAATCCTTGGAAAAATATACTCATTCTTTATTATCAGCTTGTTTAACTGTCTGTAGCCTATACATCACCTCATTGAACCATCTTTCTTCTTGACAAACAACACGTGAGCACCCAAAGGGGAAGTTCTCAACCTAATGAAACCCTTCTCTAATAGCTCCTGCAACTATTTCTTTAACGCATGCATCTCTGGTGGTGCCATTCTATACAATGATTGTGCTATGGGTTGAGTTCCAGGAACAAGATTGATGTCAAAGTCAATCTCTCTAGGAGATGGAACATCAGGAAATTCCTTCAGAAAAACATTTTCAAACTGCCATACCATTGGTATCTCCTGGATACTAGGACTCTTCGCCTCGATATCCGCAACATGAGCTAAGAAAGCTTCACATCCTTGTTTCATCAACCGCTCTGTTGTTATAGCTGACACCAAACATGTGGGAAGAATCATCCTGCCACCTTGGAAAACCCACCGTACCTCTCTGTCATGGAACCTTGCTACCTTAGCACTATAGTCCAAGACTATCTCATACTTTCCTAAGGTATCCATTCCTAGGATCACATCAAAACCATGTATGTCAAGTGGCAAGAGATCCACTTGAATGTTGTGTCCAGAAAAAGAAAGAAAAAAAGAAGAGCACACTTCCCGCAACTCAACAGAACCAACCAAAGAAGTTTCTTGATGTAGGCTATCAGATCTACGACTGACAGATAGACAACAACTATCTATCACCTCTCTGGTGATAAAGGAGTGTCTTGCACCTGGATATAATAGTACAAATACGAAACAAGAAGTAAACAAATTATAATGAAATAACTCCATCTGACCTGTCACGACTCGTGGATTGACCACTGCTTTTGGATGACTCATGTCATAGAACCTAGCCATTGCCTACTGCCACCCATGTTCTCTGCCAGCCTATCTAGAGGATCCTTCATGTGATGCTTGACCACATCCTCTGCCACTACCAGTGTTAAATTGTCGTTGTTGTGAACCCTATTAACTCTATCTTGGCTGCTGAATCACCTCCTCATCTTTCACAGGGCAATACCACTTTGTGTGTCCCACATGTCCACACTTATGACATGTCTTACTTTCATACAATGGCCTAGATGGCCATGTCACTGAAATTGATGAGGTACTATGTGCTTTTGTAGGTGGAAGACTATGACCTCTACCCCTACTCGGGCCCACTAGGATGGAGTGAATGACTTCTGCTCAATAAAAGTCAACCTCTATTGTGAGTATAGTGGAGTAAACCTTGTCTTCTAAAATCCTCCAGATGATTGTCCTTGGAATTGAGCCAGTCATTTGTTAGTATTAGCTTCACACTTTTCTATGGTAGACCTCGCAATCCTCCTTCCTTATTCCACAAAGGTAGAAAACCTTTCCCTATTCTCCAAAGTTGATGTTGTTGTAGTCAACTTTATACTTAAACCCTTCTTGAACCTACTGATCCTTTCCTTATCAGTGGCCGCCATGTGAGAACAGAACCTCAAAAGTTCCATAAACATTGACTCATTCTCATTAATAGTCATAGATCCTTGAAGAATTTTATCAAAATGAGAAATTTTCTCATTAAGTATGTCTCTAGGAAGTATTAGTTAACAAATTCCCGCTGAAACTCCTCCCATCCTTTCACCACCCCTGGCCTTTTTCCTCTTCTATGGCCCCCCAGTGGCCAACACTACCCTTCAATAGGTAGACACCATGCTTAACTTTGTCCTCTCCAGGAATGTTTAGGATCTTGAATGCCTTCTCCAGCTCCGTAAGCCACATGTCGGCGTTTGCTAGGTCAGAAGTGCCAACATATTTGATAGCTCCAGCACGTCTAAGATGTTTAAAAGTCTTCCTGATTCCCTCAGACTCCAGATTAGGGATAGTTTCCCTAGCTTGAGGTGTTGGTGTTCAGTCTGCTATATGTGTAATCATGGCCATCATCTGTCTAAACATAGATTGAAACTCAGGATTGGCCATCATTGTCAGGTCCATCTAAGGAATTATGGGCTTCTCTGGCCCTGTCTCTAGCACTTTCTCATCACGTGCCTACCTCCTAGCACCTCCTCCTGATGCCACGTAGCTACTCTTGATGTGTTCTTCATGTCCTCCCAATATATCTGCATAAGAATAAGCTATGATAAGATATGTTGATTTCATAAGAACAAACTCAAAACAAAATCCTATCCATGTAGACTCAACAAACCTAGAGCTCTGATCCAACTTAACTGTGACACCTTGTCACACTAAATGAGATTACTCAAAACATAAAACATGATCAACTACTAATTAATTAAATAGTAAAAAATTTGGAATAATTAAAACCAAAATCAACATCATGAACAAGTTCCGAAACATTTACATAAAGGTCCATCTTTTCAATTATCATATATTATAATAGGAATTACATCTGTGCTAAAATGGCCTCAACCACATCTTGTGTACTAAAGAAGCATTTACATGATCATGCCATATATACCTACATTGGAATACTAATGAAATCTCATGTCGATATAAGTACATCATCTAGAAAACACATCCCATACGCAGACCTGAGAGTACATGGAAGACACTAGAGCTCTACTACTAACATCTAAAGTTGACCGACCTTCTGAATCTATTGATCACCAGGTTGGTTCTCTTCCACAACATGAACTCGACCTTGTTTCCTGCAACTACCTAAAAAGATATGGTGACCCACGGGTGAGACCTAGTCTCAATGAGAGATATAACTCTCTCCAACAGATATTGATTACAATAGATGAAAGAACAGTAAATAAACTGAACATATTGGGTAATAAATAAGTAATTTAAGTAGATTGAACAGTTAAAGCATACTAAGAATTTACGTAAATAAGCTTTAGCAACAAATAGGATTACTCAATTTTCATAAATCTACATAATGTATGATCTATGTAGTATAAAGATAAGACAAGGGCTATTCAACCAATGTGAGACATATTTAACCCTATTAGATATATACTACATGACTTGGATTACATATTTTTATTATGCCCTGGGGAGTTTGAGTCATACCACTCAAAGTCCAACTGACCACAACTTGCTTGCAGTCAGTTCCATATAAGATCAAGGAATGGCCAAACTCCAAGATCTTCTCCATACTCTGTCAGTACAAGTCTGCACTACAGTGACATCTTAGTCTAACTTCAAAACAACAACATATAGTCCTGTAAATAATTAGCCCACCTTGGTACAGGTCATGGTGCTAGAAACCAAGGTATGCAAAGCAAAACCTTTATCACAAGATAATCACTAAGACATGACAACAACCGTTCTCAAAAATAGGGCTAGGTATGACCACAATCATCCTCCCTAAACACTTGGGGTCAGGGTAACATGTACCTCACATATTCAACAATATGTGCTCCGAGTTTCCCTTAGGAATACTCATTTTACCATCCAACAAGTTCCGACACTGAAGATGGTTCTATGGCACATGGCTCTACATGATTAGGGTTACACTTGATAAGTTATGGTCAATTTAGGTGAATTAAGGCTTCATCATACAAATAGACATACAAACCCAATAAGCATTGCAACTTCAGAAGATATGTAACAGTTAAGGTATAAATCTTGATCACATTACCACATGCTATCATTCATTGCAAACTAATGGACCATTCTTGTCATTATACCAACACAAGGTACCAATTACTTATCACAGGATCCATGGTATCAACATTATTGGATAATGAAGAAGATATCAGCTCAATCAGGGCTCAAAATATCATCAACACATATGTATCCCATCGATTAAACATGGAAAAGCACTATAATATTCAATTGGTACTACATTGTGGTTTCAACATAAGAAGAGTGTAATATATTAACAAATTAATCATTCAATAGGTCTAATTTTAACCAATCACCATCAATTAATCATATTAGAATTGGTGTAACAATCCATGTTTCATTAAGGGTACACATCCACTTTTTATGGTGATTTATCAAATTTATTCATACGAGGGCAAAGGTAAGACTACAAATTAAAGGCAATGAACTAGTGAATTCTTATCACTAGGACCCATATATAACACTATGATATTCATTTAAATCCATAGGATGTTGAAACATCCAATCTCATCCATTAACTAGGTTCATTGTTCAAAGTCATCAACTAAGGTATAGGTTCAACCATTAGATCCATTGAATCAAGTGATCATTGGTTTAGGTCTGAATTGAAGCTACATTTAAGAGATTGACTCACCATCAGTTGTGGTGAACTGATCCACCATCAATTGTGACATCTTGGACCACCATTGATTGATAGGATCATCACTACTATCATTTCTCACCATCGGGTGTTGTACTGATATCTCCATTGGTTGATACCTTCATTAAGGCACTACCTATTTATCATTAAGTCTAATTGAACCAAAAATTGACCTAAGAGATGACCATCAGTTGTCACCATCATTTGACACAATTATTCACCACCTAGGATGTCATGGTTCCACCATCAGTTGTCATGGTGTCACCATCAGTTGTCATGGTGTCACCATTAGGTGATGTAGTGGTGAAGGAAAAAGGCTTGAAAATCTTAGTTTAATCCATCAATTGTTAGGTGCTTAGCACCATAGATTAAGCTACCAACCTTCCCTAGAAAATACTCTAACTTAGGAAGTGTTTATAGGTTCATTTTAGAACTATAACAGAATAGGAATCGCCATAAAAATTTGAAACCCTAACAAGCATAACTTTTATATGCAAGGATCTTTGTTTTTAAGAAAGAACATAAGAAAATAAGCTTGGAGTAAGAAATATTGGTGAATAAAGTTATGAAACTCACCTCTAATGATAAGAACAAACTTCTATAAGAAAGGATCTCAAGCAAAGAAGGCAAACAAACCCATGTTTCATATATGAACTCGGCTAAGTAGGTACCCTTCTCCACAAGGAACCAAAACCCTAGAAGAAAGAGCAAGAAAAGATAGGTTCTTGAGTTCTAAAGCAATTTCTACCAAGGAAAATCAAGGTTCTGACTAGGAGAGAGGTAGATGGAAGAAGAAAAGAGAAGGAAATGGAGGAAATAAGGAACAACTTACTCGTTTATGTCAAGTTCAGAAAGAAGAAGCTTTAGAAACCCTAGAAGGAAGCAAATCAGAACCCTTGGAGCTTCTTTTAAGAAGATCGTGTTTTTCCTATACCTTGGATAGGTTTTCAATAAAAAAATATAGAGAGAATGGGGCTCTTAGAAGGAGGGAAGTTGAAGAGAGAAAAAGCTTTGTTTTGGGGGCTAAGAATAAGTATATAAAGCTTGGGGGATAAGGTTGAGAAGTAGCATGAGGTGCCCAAGCAACTCTCCATGTGTCCATGGCTTAAAGCTTGCATGGACGAGCAAGCAGAAGGTCCACAGGTTGTTGGGGACTACTGGGCCATCAATTGATGGTTTTTGAGGCCATCCACCAGTTGTTGGTTGAAGATAGCCATCTCTTGATCATGGTTTAGGTGTAAAGATGGGTGAACCATCAATTGATCATGTCCATAAGTGAACCATGGGTTCAACTAAACGAAACCAGTTGGAACCATTGACTTAGGGCCTGCTGGTGATAACCACTATCTATTCCACCAGCTGTTGGCCACCGTTTGATGCCCAAGCAAGTGGAGCCATCGGTTGATAGCCTTGAAGGTGGCTCATATGTGGGGAGGAGGGGTAAACCCTAATTCAACCTAGAATGATATCTCCTCCAACTCAAGGTAAGAATGATGAAAAAACACATAAGGAACATAATGGATGGAACGATTTGCAAATGAAACCCCTCAATTGGGTAAATTGCAGAGAAGTCCAAAATGTACATAAAATTACATAACTTGTTCAAACAGTGTCCAAATCGGATCAAATTTGAAACTTAAGATTTTATTATAATTAAAAAGCATATCATAAGGTTTGATTAAGATTCTAAGAAATCAAATGTTGTAAATAATCTTTTTCAACATTTTAAGCAAGTTTAGGGGCCTTACAACTATAAACTCCTAACAAGGATTTTGCCCCAAAATTCTACACAAAGAGAGATGGGTACTTCTTACGCATCTCATCCTCTAGCTCCCACGTGGCTTCCTCTATACCACAACAATGCTAAAAAACCTTTGATAACACTAAATCTTTCTTCTTCGACTTTTTCACTCTTCTATCTAGAATCAACACAGGATCCTCAACATAGGAGATATCCTCATCTAATTCAACCTCTACTTGTTGGATTGTGTGACGTCCCCGGATTTTCTAAAACTTAATCTGATGTGTGACGTCCAAATTGAAACCCTCACCTCAGCGAGAATCCCAATTTAAATATCCCACACTAGGCTAAGAAGAAGAAAATCAAGGGAGTCAGAAGGAAACAATCAGTAGCACATGTACATGAACAATAATAAAACCATACACACATGTTCACCATTCAACATATAATTACAACATGAATTGTTACAACATTTGATATTACATATTGAAAGCAAACTATACATATACATGTACTACCACTAAACTACAGGATCTTAAGACAACAGGTCCACTTGTACATCAGCTCGCCACACAACTCTCACTATCCTGGATCTTCAAGAGCATAACCACAACCTAAACAAAAGATTACATGCGGTACACGTCAGCGCAATATTCAAGAATATTGTATTGAGTAGGCCTACATGTCTTTTATATACCTCTCATCATATCTTGGCAATAAGATAAAACTAATACTTGGCAGTAACAAAAGAATATAAGAAAAGCATATTTGAACAAGAATGTTTATTAACAAAAGAGAACACATATTTTAAGCTTATTTCCATCATATATCTCGTACATCTTCCCCTAGGGCTTTGATGTTTTTAGGCCTTGTCATATAAATCATACATCTGCCCCTAGGGCTTTGATGTTACATCTGCCACCAAGGGCTTTGATGTTTTGTCAATGCACTGTACTACCAAAGAGTTTAGTGCTATCATATGATGGATTAGAATATTTTATGTTTCATGTTTTCATAGACATAAGTATGGAAAATCAAGCAAGATATCATACAAGAACAATCATATCATACAATATCATATGCCAAGTATTTTACTACACATATAACACAAGCATATTGTATAATAAGCCAAGTAATAGGTAATGGCGTACCTTCCAAAGAGATATTCCTGATCACATGTTCCTCATGTCATCTATATCTTTGTTAAACTTGATCAAGTCAAGAACATATACTATCATCAGGTTGTCATCCTATTATATCTCATCTTGACCCTAATTATGTCCATATTAGGGTTTGTTTATCTCATTATGATATTCTCATGATTACTTGTATTCTTGTCTTAGATTTATATTACTTATGTCATTTTCCAGATTATGCTTCATTATCTGAAATATACTCGTGTGTCGCATTATTATGTGAACATACTTAACATTAAGTCGCATTCATTAACCATATTAGGGTTACATCATATGTACTAAGGGTCATCCTCATATAACATGGAATTTCATGTATATAACTGATCTCTGATTTATATATTATCTTCCAGTTACAGATATGAGGGTTTTCTGTAAATCTCATCATTTATTGAGCATGCATGTATTAATTGCATTATTTTTAGTGTTATTAGCCCTAATTAGCCATATTAATCAAATTATATGCTTTCGTGCATCATCATGACCATATCTGACATGATATGCATTAAAAAATATGATTATAGACTTACTGACATGTTATCATAATTTTAGTACATCGCTTGATATTTATTATCCATTAAACAAGCATTACACACCTTACATGATATCACTGATATTAATGCATCAAAATCCTGATATTATCATTCTAATGTGTTCTATTCATTTTTCTGAGAAGTTTGGTACCTTATTTGCATTTTTCTGATAATCGAGCTAATTTCTACGAATTATTGAAGATCTATAGATTATTACCTCTCTGGGCCATCGTTGGCCGCCATGTGGCTAGGGCGTTGCTCCCTCTCTTCCAGCTGAGACTCGATCCGGATCTGATGGTCGATCCATGGATCCATGGATATGTTTACCCGGGTCGGGGCCTCCTCTCTGGTTCTCGCGTAACACGTGCACAAGACCACGATCGTGTATCCCCATTCTCACTCGTGATCGGTCGTGATCACAGAGTTGCTGGATTTGTTCTGTGCCGCCGCCCTGGGTGCAAGCTTCGATGATTGATCACCCGCCACCGTGTCCTCCTCGTGGAGAAAAGGTGCTCCCAGTGCCTTCGTTCATCATTGAGGTTGCAGGACGGCAAGGTCAGGTTGTTTCTACATCCCCGATCTCCTCCTTATCTCCATGCCCGATGCCGCCCTGCGGATGATGGGAAAACCTACAGTGCCTCCATGATCCCTCTCTATCTCTCTCTTGTGTCTCCCCAATCTCAGTGATGTGCCCGTGAGTGTGGGCATCTCAAAGCTTCAGCCGCCGTCGTGAGGTTCAACTCCAGCGTGGGAGCAGTAGGTGTTGCCTCCTCCTCGTGGCTTGTTTCTCCAGCCTGGTATGAATGGTTGGCGGCGATTCCTGCTGAATGGGCGCCGCCGTGAGACTAGTCTCCAGTGAGAGATCAGCACCGCCCCTTGTCACCTCCTCCGGCTGCTTGGATGGTAGTTGCGGCTCCATCTTGCAGCACCTGTGAAGGCCTCTCCTGTAGGGTTCTCTCTGAAGAAAACCCATCCACGTACTACTACCCCTCCTCTCATTCTTCCTCGTCCGTGAATGCCTCTCCAGATCATCCTGACAAAGCCACATCCCTCTGCTTCAAGTGTTAGCGAGCCTGCGACCTCTGCTTGCTCCCAAGTGTCACCGTGGGGGTTCAGATCTATGACGAGAAAGAAACCTCACTTGGGTGCTCCTAGATAGCTCCTCGCACTCATGGTTTGCAAGGGCGATGGAGAGAGCAGTGGGGACGCTCACTTGTTTTCTATTATTTCTAAGCAGAAACCTGATGAATGAGTCGGGCAGTGGTGTTTCCTCAGTGTGATGGCAACTGCCTCCTCAAGGCACATCCTCAACGCAACATGACTCTTTTGGTAGTGGCCTACGAGGAAGGTGTAACTTCCAGGTCAAAGACGATGTTCCGGTCATTCGATCTCATCCGATGCTCCAGAGTCGCCCTCAACTACACCGATCCGCAACACTCTCTTCTCAATGTCTGACACCGCTGATCAAGGATCTAAGGTCCTATCATGGCCACGTATCCTAGCATAGGATCCATGGGAGCGTGATGGAGCATATATCTAAACTTAAGTATAAGTTTGTTTACCTTGGTCTCAATACCTTAAAAAGATAACAACATCAATCTCCATCCAAACCTTACCAAAACACTTGGAACTCTCAAGATAAGTCAACATATAAATTCCAATATGTCATTGGACATTTAAGGATTCCAAAAGTCCACTCCATCACATCCTACACACCTTAAAAGATATTTCGTCCTCGAAATTAATCCAGAAATCCAGTCTTTCACAAATTGTCTGCTCTGTATCTAGATGGCATTTCCTCAACATAGATATATGAAATACATTATGTAGCCCATGTAGCTTTGGGGGTATCTCCAACTTGTATGCTACTTTTCTAACATGAGCTAGGATAGGGTATGGTCCCATAAATCTAGGAGCCAACTTACCCTTCTTTCTAAACCTTAGCTCACCTTTCCAAGGAGAGACCTTGAGATATACTTGGTATTCCACTTGGAACTCAAGCGGTCTATGACGATTGTTTGCATAAGATTTTTTTTGTCTTGGGCTGCTTTCAACTTTTATTATTTTACTTTAATCATTTCTACAGTCTGTTGTACTAGCTCAGGACCCAAAACTTGATATTCACCTATCTCATACCAACAAAGTGGAGACCGAAATCGTCTTCCATACAAAACTAATAAGGATCCATATGTATGCTTCTATGATAGCTATTATTATAAGAAAACTCTATCAGATCAGGTGTATATCCCAACTACCCAGAAATTGTAGGACACATGCCCTCAAGAGATCCTCTAAAGTCTAAATAGTCCTTTCAGACTGGCCATCGGTCTACGGATGGAAAGCCATACTAAAACTAAGTTGTGTTCCAATTCTTGGGCCATAGGTTTATGGTTTCCAAGGCCATCCACCGGCTGTTGGTTGAAGGTATCCATCTTTTGATCATGGTTTAGGTCTAAAGATGGTGAACCATGGGTTGATCATGTCCATAAGTGAACCATGGGTTCAAGTGAACCAAACCAATTTGAACAATCTACCTAGGGCCTGTTGGTGATGACCACTATCTGTTCCACCAGATGTTGGCCACTGGTTGATATCCAAGCAAGTGGAGCCATCGATTGATAGCCTTGAAGGTGGCTCATCCATGGAGGGGGTAAACCCTAATTCAAACTAGAATGGAATCTCCTCCAATTCAAGGTACAATTGAGAAACCCATGGCTGAAAAAGCTCAAGAATGATGTGAAAACATATAAGGAACATAATGGATGGAACAATTTGCAAATAAAACCCCCAATTGGGTAAATTGTAGAAAAGTCCAAAATATGCATAAAATTGCACAACTTGCTCAAACAATGTCCAAATCAGACTAAATTTGAAGCTTAAGCTTGTCTTATGATTTCAAACCATATAACAAGGTTAGATTAAGGTTTTAAGAACTCAATAATGGTAATTAAGCTTTTTCAACATTTAGCAAGTTCATGGGCCTTATAGAGAGCTTCCTTGACATGGGGTTAGTAAACACTGCTCTATTGGCTATGATGCCCAATGTGGTCACAAGACTTGGTTTGGACCATTTCAATGATGGTTAACATCAACAACTTGACCCCTCGACCTTTCAAATTTTTGAATGTATGGTGTGAGTGGAATGGGTTTAAACAACTGGTCAATGATAGTTGGAAGACTCAAGTGGCTGACAACCCTCTATATCGTGTTATCATGAAGCTACAGATAGATAAGGCTGAGTTGAAGAAGTGTTTGAGTGACGAAATCAACATCCTCCACCTCCTATGAGAAGCTACAACTAACTACAATGATGTCGTACAACTTCGAAGGAACATTCCCTTATCTTTGGAGGTGATTGAGGGAGAGAAGAAATGTGAGGATAGAGTAAAAAATGTAAATAAAGCCAAGGAGCAATGCCTATGGTAGAGGAGAAGGTTAAAATGGATTTCTGATGGATATCACAATTCTAGAATTTACCACACAGCTATAAATTAGAAGGAGATGAGTGATATGATATATGAGCTCATGAATGAACATGGTATCGTGGTAGACATAAGAGAGGATATATCTATTTACGCATAACGTATTCACCTAACTATACAACTACAACCATATTTATGATGGCAGAGAAACCAACCTACCAACCTATAGGGTTATGGATTACATGAATATCGATCTATGCAAGGGTGCTACTAGGAGGAAATATGAGAGGATGTTTTCTAAATTCACCTCTCCAAAGCACCAGGCCTAGATGGCTTCATCAACCATTTCCTCCAAGATATGTGGTATATTATCAAGAAATACCTTTGTGATGTTGTTATGTGGTTTATCAAGGGGGTTCCATGGTCATAGCGGTAAACCACATGTTCATTATACTTATACCTAAATCCAATGCTTCCAATGAAATGAATTATTATAGACCAATCATCTGTTGCTCAGTTATATACATAATCATCTCCAAAATTCTATCCTAAAGGATGAAGGAATCGCACATCATATTTGATGAACATAATGCTTTCATTAAGGGAAGAAAGATGGACGAATGTCACTCCTAGATACTAAATTTCTCAATGAATTCAACAAAGGGAACACAAACGCTAAAACTTCATGAAAATGATATCAATAAGGAAATGATCATGTCAGTTGGGGGTTTCTTAGGGATATCATGAATGCTATATGCTTTGATAAATGATGGATTCAACTGATGAGGCAATGTATGAAAACTTGCTCATTTTCTATTCTTATTAATGGCACACCTGCATGGTTGTTTATGTCATCTAATAGACTATGCCAAGGTGACCTACTTTCACCTTTGTTATTTACCCTGGTCATGGAGGGAGTGTCACACATGATCGAAGTATTAGAGATCAAAGGTTTGACAAAACCTTACAAGGTGAAAGGGGTGAAAGTCAGGTCTCATCTAATTTTCATTGATGGCAATCTGATTTTTTTTATTATGAATGCTAGAAGATTGAGTGAGGACAAGAAAGTGCTCATTCTCTTCAACAAACTCTCAAAATTTTATATTAGCTCCACCAAGTCATGAGTTCTCTTATCAAAATCTTGTGATAACAAGAGAGGTAGATTAAAATTTGTTACTAGTATGGACATAGGTATGTTGCCAGCTAAATACCTTGACATGCCCCTCTTTGTTGGGAAAGTCACTCTAAAGATTTTAACATGCACTTGGACAATATCATAAAGAAAGTACAAGGGTGGAGTGGATTTTTTTAGAGGCACGATGCAACTTCATTCAGTGGTTCAAGCCATAGTTCATTTCTTGGCTGCAATAGGGTATATCCCTAACCCAATCATTCTTGTGATCTGATCCTTGTCTGCAAATTTCATCTGTGAAAATAGGGCGCATGGAATCTCCTGGGAGACCATTGCTAAATCTTTTAAGATTGGTGGCCTCCAATTCATTGATATTGTTGATCTTCTACAAACCAACATAATAAAAGAGAGTCGATAGGTTCCTTTATGGAACAAACAACATATGAATGAACTGGATGAAAAGGTGGTATGGAGACCAACCTCCACTGACCGCATGGTGCAACCCTTCTAGGATGTAGCATAGCATGTGCAAGTTCTTTGATTTCTTCCAACACTTGTACCATGTTGATGTGAATGGTAATTAGGTTGTTGGTAGCTTGTCACCACTGATTAACATCAGTATAGGTATTAGCAACACTTCCTTGTGGGTAGATACCCTGTGGGGTAGGTTTCTTTGCCCAAAATGGATTACTCTTGTTTATAGAGCTTTACTTAATAGGCTACCATTGAAAGACAGAATGAAGAGGTGGGTCTTACATGTTATGTAGACATGCAATCTCTATAAGGAGAAGTTAGAAACATGTAAACACCTCTTCTTTATTATTCTAAATTTCTAAGAACCTATGGAGGATGATCTGCCTTAGGTACGAAAGGGGCAATCAGATTTCCTCTAATCTTCTTGACACTCTCTCCTAGATAACTAGTAGATTCAAATAAAATAGAGAAATGAGAGAATTTGCAAACCTCTGCATCCCTAGACTGTGCCATCTTTTGTGGAATGAAAGGAACAAAAGGGCCCATGGCCAAAAGGACATTAATGCCCTCAAACTGCTCAAAATTTTATCCACTGATCTCAGATGGCATGTTAAACATAGGCACAAGCTCTTAGTTAACATGAGCTTGAACATACAGTTATATTGGAGTTTTTTTAGTTAGATTCCCTGTATAGGTTTGCCTTTCTTGGGCCTAACTTTGGTTAGATGCCCAACTTTGTATCTATAGCTTTGCTATACCCATTTTGGTTATTAAAAAAAAGAAATGTGAGAATGAAAAGTCAAATTAAGATCCCTAAGTGTCATTTCTATATGTTAAAAACTTATGAGAAAAATTCACATTGGAGAATAAGATGTCTTTTTAGTTTTGTCATATTGCAGAAATATAAAATATGTCGATAATCATAGTGTGGGTATGCCTTTTTAAAAAATAGAGGAAAATATATAGATTATACAAAAGAATATCCGTGGTTACAACTGAGAATGACAATAATGACATATTACACATTATTTTTTTAGCACCTTGAACTAAACGTACTACCACTACTAATCTCTCGTGTATATACCCCACTCTCATCCACTAGTGCACTACAAAATACGTGTACATAACACCTAAGTGCTAGTTACAAGAACTACAATTTGTACTTTTTTATTTCGCAATTCTTAGTGTTGCGCTACGCCCTACAATATAATTTTTGGATTTGGTGGTACATGTAAGAACCATATGAGATATTTTATTTATAGGTCTTGATAAAGGATCACTCTCACATTCAAGAATTTAAGATGGATACAACCTTGGTATTACGGGATTGTGAATAATTCACCATGATTCTAGATTTCTCACATATAGAGAAGCTACAAAGTGTACGCATGGATAGCAAAATATAGAATATAGGGACAATTACGAATGCATGTAAGTTATAATACCCGAAAACTGATTGTATATTACAATATCAACCTAAAACTCTTAATATAGAAGGGTAAACAGAATTTAGAAAAGACGTAACTTGTTAAAAAATCACAACCATATTATTATGTTAATAAGGAAGCGTGGGAGAAACTATGAAGTCAGGTAAATGTTGAAAAAATAGGTATCTGACTTGAAATATATAACAAAATAAAGTTGTTTCTCATAATGATGTGTAAGTTTATAGTAACTTGCATTTCAAGAAGGATAAAAGCTATTCCTTTGGCTGCTATAACACGACATACTAATCACAAATGCACTACGAGTAAGAAAAATATGATTGATAATGGGGCTGTGAGAGGAGTGACATGGACATGGAAACATACCTTCATGCTTTGCATGATTGCCACTTCATAAAGCCTATGTGGTATTGCTTATACCAAAATTTAATGTCAGATTTATTCACCATTGATAACATTCAGGATTGGGTCAAACTCAAAATTTCAGGTGCCACACCACGCTATCTGTCATCTTCTTTAATACTACTCTTATCTATAATAGAGGTGTGCCACCAAAAATAAAGTAAAAGATACAAATGTGTAAAAATAAGCAAATTTAGAAAATTATTTGGGGCAACTAAAGAAATAAAATACAATATTAAGTTGAAAGAAGCAAATGCGTAGTCTCACGTCCATAAGTCCGTTTAATCCATTTTCCGCCTAGGGTTTAAATTCATATTATATGCTATCCTTTAATATACCACAATGATGGATGATATGCATATTTGTAGATTAAAAGGGAGTCTTTGAATTTATAAATTTTTATGAATGAATATATGGGGGACTGTGATGAGGAAATGATATTGTAGAGTACTGATGTGACTGGGGATAGTAAATGTCATATTCCATGATCTTTGGAGGTTAAAGATTCTTGGCCATGTTTGATGGTAAGGAACAAAGCATGTTGTGCAAGTGAGGCATACATGTTGGTTGTTAGTATTATTTGCTTCGCTTTATAGTTTTAGTTACTCAAGGAAGAGCAACATTCAAGTTTGAGGTTGTTGAAGTGGCAAACTACATTAAGGGTTGTTGCAAGGATAGTTGTAGTATTGAGGAGGTTAACTCCACGCTTGTGGTGATGATACCTAAGGTGGAAAAAGCTAAGGAGCTTATTGAATAAGGACTATTAATCTCAACAATGTGACTTACAAATTGGCTTCCAAGGTGCTGGAGAACAGGCTGAAACCGATGATGGATTTGACTATCTCAAAAAATCAAGGTGCATTTATCCTAGGTTGTATGATTATTAATAACGTTCTAGGTTCCTATGAGGTCTTCCACAAGATGAAGTCAGACCCTAAGATGAAGAAAGGTAACATCGCTCTCAAGGTGGACATGTCCAAATTTTATGATAGGGTGGAGTGGAAATTTCTAGATTTTATGCAAGAGAAGCTGGGTTTCAGAGTGTTATGGAGAAGAATTTTTTTTAGTGCATCTCTTCAATCAGCCAATCTCTTGCTATGAACGGAGAACACTCCAAGAAGATCATACCTTCCTGTGGACTTTGACATGATGACCCTTTTTCTCCCTATATTTTTTTTGTTTGTACTGCAGCTTTCTCGAATTCTATAATTAATGTTGTGTCAAATAATTCCATTCATGGAATAAAAGTTATCAGAACTGCACCGTGTATTTCTCATCTTTTTCTGTAGGTGATAGTATCCTCTTTGCTAGAGCCTCACACAGTGAATGTCTGACTATAGCTAATTTTATTAGTCAGTAAACATGCATCTGGACAGAAGATTAATCTCCAGAATATGGAGGTGACTTTTAGCAAGGGGTCAGTCATGAATTCAAGAAAGATTTAATGGCTCTCCTTCAAGTCAAGGAGGTAGACTGACAAACTAAATATTTGGGTCTGCTGACAACCATGGGGAGATCCACGAAGCAAACCCTTTAACTTTATGAAAGAAAAAATCTGGTGCAAGCTCCAGGGATGGAAAGAAAAGTTATTGTCCAAATCTGGAAAGGAAGTTCTTATCAAGGCAATAGCACATCAATATCGTCATATGTCATGAGTGTTCTTCAGATTCCAAAGGGAGTTATTGATGACATCCAGAGTAATATAGTAAGGTTTTGGATAGGAGCAAAAGGTATTGAGAGGAAGATTTCTTGTCTATGTTGGGCAAGTCTGTTAAGTCAAAGAGAGATGGAGGCCCTTGTTTTAGGGACATGCATGCTTTCAACCAAGCCTTGTTAGATATACCTCTTAGTTGACGTCCAAGGTGCTTAAGACTAAATATTTTCTCAGAACGTCCATTCTTGATGCACTACGGAGATATAATCCAAGTTATACATGAATGAGCATCTGGGTGGGAGGGTCTAAGGCAATCATCCAAAATGGTGGGTGGGGAATGGTACAATAGTTGGCATTTGGAAGGACAAATGAATCTATAATAGAACATAATCTATGAACCCCGGGTCTGACAAACTTGCCATCCAATTGTGGAGGAGCTCATTGATTTCTCTTCATGGAGTTGGAACAGAGATTTAATTTTTTATTTATTTCCGCTGAAGGTATACCAGGATATTCGTAATAAGCTACCACTGAGTTTTAGATTATCAGATTTCATCCCATTTTGGTAGCCGAAAAAAAACCCTTTCTCTATAAAGACTGCATGCTAGTTATACCAGCTAAGTCTCAAAGATTATATGGACAAAAGATAGACGATGAATGATAAATTATGGAGTGTCATTTGGCAATCCGACTCATCCCATAGCCCCTGTTTGGTTCGGGACTGGGATTCTGTAGTTTGGATTGGGTTAGTTAGGGTTAGTCAGTAGATCTGGACTGGGTTAGTCTAGATCTAGTCTGATTCTATTTGGTAACCCAGTCTGATTCTGGTCAGCTGGTCTGGTTTGAGTCTGGTTTCAGTCTGATTCTGTTTGGCTACCAGTCAGGATTCAGTCTGATTTTATTTAGTAATGTGGCCATGATCTATTTTTCTGTCCTGTTCTTATAGACCTATTTTTAACAATGTAAAACTATATGAAGTTGTGATGGTTGTACGATACAAGTATAAAATTAACTGCAAAAATAATGATTGCGTAGATAATGTGGATGATGTTGTGTGTTGTTTATTGAAATGAATATTTGATGAGTTTGCTCATTTATTTAATATGTTTATATTAATGATATATAACTTTACAATTGTCTTGCATGGCATGCTAATTTTGTATGTATGTATATAGTTGTGCATATTCGCTCTGGTAATTAGTAAATGACAAGATAATTGTAATTGGCATAATAAAATATTAGTCACGCCCATGTAGTAGAAAAGTTTGTGAAAGATAGTGAATCCTGGGTGGACACCCCACCATCAATTTAACCGACTAAATCAGCCATAACCAAGTTTACAATGGATAGCGGACAAAAAAGGAACTACTACATGCCCTGGGCGTAGAACACACCCATACACACATGCTAAGATGGTGAGTAGCCACTATGCTGGTAAGTCTGGGGTGTGGAGGATGATTGTTCTTGCTCCAACGTAAGACCTTCCCAGTTTAGGGCCCCCTCGTACTCGTCCCATGATACGGGACAGTCGTCCTGCAGCAGTTGAGGTTGTTGTTTGATGTCGTCTTTCGGCCAATCAAACAATAATGGTAGACGAGGAACATATTTATTGACCCCATCCTTCCCTTCATCTTGGCTCTCAGATTTCACCCCTTGGTGTGCATGCTTGCAACATTTGTTCTTGCAGACAACATATTCTTCAAGATATTTTTGTAACTTTGACGGAGACATCAATATCTTTTCTAAATTAGGTCTTGAC
The DNA here is from genome assembly GCA_963693085.1 of Alisma plantago-aquatica. Lineage (NCBI taxonomy): Eukaryota > Viridiplantae > Streptophyta > Magnoliopsida > Alismatales > Alismataceae > Alisma > Alisma plantago-aquatica. The sequence goes on from OY856411.1 coordinate 1,384,949,686, forward strand.
TTTGAACATGAGGTTGACATCTAAATTATTGAAATAGATATAAGTATGAGCAAGAACAAATAATCAAAATGGATTCTTCTAAATAGAATAAGTAAGTACAAGTTTTACAACAAAATGGATGGTAAAAATAACTAAACTTAGATAAGTACAAGTTTGCACGTGATGGAAGTCTTCTAAACAGAATAAGTAAGTACAACTTTGTTCAAATGGATGGTAAAAACAACATAATGATGGCCATAAGTTTTACAACAAAATGTTGTCGAGCAATCATAAACAAATACAACATGGAGCAACTATGTTAAAATTTCATTCCTTTGCTTAACCATCTAAGGGTGTAGGGGCGTTGTTGTTTTCGTCATTGGTAAGGTATTCAACAACTCGTGGTGGATAGGTGTGATGAGTAGTCACAAAGTTGCGTTGAACGACATGTTGCATGGCCAATGGTGGGGGATGCAATGAATCTCCCAAAATGAAAAGATTATCTCTTATGAACTCTCTCTTGAGGTGTTACCAGCACAGTTGCACCTTGCTCAAAGAAATATAAGGCCCCCCTGTTATGTTCTGAAAGTCACGCCACACCTTCCTCCAATCTTGAGTAGTATATACTCCATTCGCACATCTCCCATGTCTTATTGGGTTCTCATTAGACCTCTAAGAACCATATCAAGCTCTGTACACCATATAACATACGTTGTTGTTTGTTGTGTAGGCATAACACACATTTTTGTATGTAATATATTGTAATAGTAAGGCTTTATTTTTGTATGTGAATCTACTATGATAATTGGAATATATATTATTTAATATGCATTTAAGAAAGGGCATCCTATGTAGTGAAGTGATAAATAAACAACATTGTGATGAAATAAGAGCATACATATAGTAGCAAGCAAGATAAGGGGTTCGATTACAACAATAACAAAGAGGATTAATTTAAATGTAAACATGGACATTGTTGGTGATGGTTTTCATTCTTTGCCTGCAACACCTTCTCTTGCAACAACATTGTTGATGTTTGCAACATTCCTCACATTTTCCAGGGTAATTCATTCCTAGACATCCAATCATAAAAAAGGAATCGATTTTGTCTGATAAATTGTTTCCTTAAGTTCTTCCAATTGGTTTTCAGTCTGTTCATATCAATCCAAAGCATGCCTAGTATGTTATGAAAGTCAAGCAATGCCTCTTTCCAAGCCTCTCTAGTATATGCTCTATTGACACATCTCCCCAGTTCATACTGGTTTCTCATTGCATCAAGTAGGATTTGATCGTGCTCCACACCCCATATTAGACAACCATCCATAGAACAAATAATGTATGTAATATGTTGAAATAGTATAAGGGCTCATTTCATAATGGTGGATATAATTCTAATATTATGATTTCGTGTGAAAATAGCATAGGAAATAAAAGATGGTACATCCTTAAGCATCCAACAGATTTACGAAAAAACTATGAAGCTTGTCATGTAAGTGTAACAATAACTTTATGGAGTCATCGGTGGTGAAGGAGTATCCAAAAGAAGACTACAACTCTCCTCCAACTTCTGAACAAAGGTTTGTAAAACTTCATACTCGTACTGTTGGTAGGTGTACACATGTTCAGAGTCGTGATGGATTTCAATGAAGTTCTTCATGTTCATCGCCTGGCCCCACACTGAATTGCACTCACAAGTTAGTAACGTAATCTCATCCTTCAATGAATCAGTTGTTGGGGGGAGATCGACTGTCCAATGAAAGTATTTACATCGATCTTTGCCCTAAAATGTTTTCCCGAATTTGAGTTAATAACAACGAATACGTGATGTACTTAGCAAGTATAACTCATTATTTGTTATTTTACTAGCCCACTTGACTAGAAGGATATATGTAATACATTTATCCCGGTCTTTCACTCAGAATGCCAAAATCATATAACCTTGCATCCTCTGTATTTACCTGCAATGCTGCAACTAGACCACAATCACACCTTGGAACTTCTGACAGATTCATCGACATCTAAAATAGGATTAATGATTAGTAACATAAAGTCAAGCAAAGTTTAGCTTAACTAATGTCTTTGGGATAATATCAATGTCAATATTAGCATCTGTTATAGTTGCCCAAAACATATATCTCTACGAAACTTAGTTTTGATAATATTTTGATAAGAGCAGTTGAATGTTGTAATAGGTAGTGAAGCCATAGTTGGATAGATCAAAATATATTACATATATGATGTATTGTGTCTGTCTTCCTTTGTTGAAGAGTCATTATCACTCAGTTGGTGTATTTGTTCACATAGATATAGGCGCCTCTCCTACAGAATTTCAAATTCTCAGGAATTATGTGTCTTAATTCTCATAGATATAGTCATTATCACTCGGTAAGTGTTCATCACTTATTAACTGATACATTAACTTATTTAACCTCGTCAGTGATGGTGTGAATTATGTAAATTTAGTAACATGTCTGAAATATATTTTTCAGACTTACAGTCTAAATTTCAACAATGGGGGCATAGAAAATTTTATAAATAACATTTTTAAGGGTTCAGTCTTGACTAATTTTTGATTAAACTCAGTTGATTTTCATATTATTAACATGAATGTTATATAGGATTGGGTCATTTCATGGATCAGGTCAATTTGTACTCAAACAATCCCTCTCAGTCAATTCATGGATTGGGTCATTCATTTCTCCCGGCCTTTCACTCAAAATGCCAAAATCATATAACCTCGCATCCTTTGTGTTTACCCGCAATGCTGCAACCAGACCACAATCACACCTCAGAACTTTGGATAGATTCTTCGAAATCTAAAGCATGATTAATGATTAGTAACATACAGTTGGCTTCAAAACATATGTCTCTACGAAACTTAGTTTTGAAAGTATTTCGATAGGAGTAGTTGAATGTTGTAACATGTAATGAAGCCATACGTCATTAGATCAAAATATATTACAACTATGATGTATTGTATCCTTCTTCCTCCGTTGAAGAGTGATTATCACTCGGTAGGTGTAGTCATTCGCGTAGATATAGGCACCTCTCCCGCAGCAGTTCAATTTCTGCAATTAACCGGTGGGTGTCTGCTCCTGTGGAACGGACAAAGTTGCATTGTTCTGATCATGTCTTGCGTTCATTGTGTGCATATGCAAGTTATGTTACAAGTGCATCCCTAATTGCAGTTAGCGTGGCAACTTTATGTTGTACTCATTGCGTGGGCAACATCATGCAACATCTGTTTGGAACAACACCCCTACCACATGTAAAATATGGCCTGTGGGGGTTGTTGTCTCGAAACCGGCCATTTTCCGCATCTATGGCATCCATGTACACTCGTACGGTGCACTGGAGCCCACATGTACACAATGGTATTCCATTCTCCATTTCAAGATAGACTACCTAATGAAACATAATATGACATTTTTTATTAGGAGCCATACCAACATTTTTGTAAAAAAGCATTTAAGAACACATGTGAACTCGTAGAGAATTTGTGAAATGCTAACATTGTATTAAACAAACATTTGAGAGCACATTTGAAGTTGTAGATGGATTGATAGATGCTACACAACTCATCATAATTGCAAATAATCTCAACGAGTATCCCAAATAAAATTGGAAATTGTTTCACGTAAAACATCACCCTCCCTTGCATCAGTCAGAGTTGTTTGTTGTAGCAAACTCAGATCGAGCCCATTGGGTGAGACGTCAGATGTTGAACTGTTATTAGGGATTTTCCTCCATCATTCTATCCCCATCATTTTGGAGACGTATGATATTGTGGAGGATACAACAAGCCATTACAAGGCCCACTGCGAGTCTATAAGATATGTCTCCCCTTTTTTGAGGTAGGCAAACCGCCTCTTTAGCACGCCAAATGCTCTTTCTACAACATTATGTAATTGAGTGTGGCAGTGGTTGAACATCTCCTTCTTGTTGTTGTATGATTGTGTGTTTCCTCGGTACTCAGATATGTGGTAAGCTGTGTTGTGATAAGGTGCAAGAGACTGACATGTGTTGGCACACCGTGCATCTACTAGGTAAAACTTCCATGTCGGTACTTTGAAACCGCCTATTGTCGTTGCTGCTTGTAGGACCCTTTGGTCAGCAACAGATACCTCCCACCCAGTCATGAAATATGTAAACTCCATTGAGAAGTCTTCAACAACCATGACATTCAAAGAGACATTCCCTTTTCTGTCTCAATAACGATTTTGCTTGTTGCGTTTCACACCACAATTGCCCTGATGGCATTCCACACCACAAAAATCAGGTGTAAACATACACAACATAAGAAAAATTCTTATTAATTGTAGCGGAAAACTAATACCTTGAAGTAAGGGTAGAACCTTGGGTTCTCCAATATTCGACGATGTGTTGTTGTGGTTGTTGTTTGCATGACAACATAGTCATGGCACAACGCACACACCCCCTCCAATAATTCATTGAACTTTCTATTGATGGTTTCACCAGAGTGAATGTAGTCCTCCGCCAAAACACGGTTTGTATGGCCATGGCCAACCATCTGTAGGAAGTAGCTTACAACCTCTACTACTTTGTAACAACCCCTGAGTCTCAAGCTTGTCCACGAGGGCTAGTATAGTCTGAGGTCACATTCGGTATAGGTCATAAGCCCTCTGTTCATGACCATTTATGATTTCTAACACCTTTTGGTGGCCACTTCTAATACTAACAGACCTAGGTATTGAAGGTAGTACGTCATCATCATCAGAAATATCATCCATGATGGAATCCTCTATTAAGTCAACTATTGCATCAGCAATGCGATTTGCTGGCACAGACACAATATCTAAAATTTGTGTAAGGAGGTATGTTGTTTCCATATGGCCAGTAGCAGCCATTATGCCTACAATGAAAACGATAACAAGCTTGACACGATCCCTAAAATGAAATGAAAAATGCCCTGACCATAATATGATAGATGTGACAAATAATGAAGTACATCAACATTATATACGAATGTAATGGTACGAGCCACAAAAGTCTGACCGTCAAATAATTATTACAACCATAAGTGAATTGGTGTTCATGTTCCCAAACATAGATAACATAATGGAAAAACAAAGTTCTGCATTTAAAGAAAATACTAAATTGGAAAGCAATCAATATCATGAACCATCGTCTAACTTATGATGATGTAGGGCCTCTGTTATTCCCACTTGTGCCAGCATCATTGGTACCAGTATACCACGTTAATGGCATACTTGATGTTCCATTCACGTTTGATGATGGGGACTATAAAGCAAAGGCATGTTGAGATGGCACAAAAGAGGATGGCATTGAAGGTCGTGGTGTTGCACTACCACCTATGGACCTTTCCCAAAGATCCTGCAACCATATTATTATTTTGTGTGGGGTATGTGTAAGGCTAAGGTAGATGTTGCTGTTTGTTGACTCCTTTATGGAAATTTACAAGAGTTGTAAATACAGGGGCCGGGGCATTTGGGAAAGTGTCATTGAAATGTTGCAAAATAGTCCTAAACTCTTCCTTTTCGATGGTTCTACTAGCCACACCTGCGCCTAACTCGTGTACCTTTGCGTACACCAGTGTGAATTGAGATAACACATCATTCGATAGCACACATCACTCTTGTATCGTTGACAGTCACTTCTTGTGCCTGTGGCTAGGAGGAGTCCTTCCCCCAATCCCCTGGGTATATGTTCCTCCTCCACCGGCGTCACCCTCATTATGCATAGCAATGCACCTATGTCAGGTTCCTCCAGGGGGGTTTCTGTGTTCATGGGTGAATCCGACGCATCTAAGTCTACAATAATTTCATCCTCGGAGGCAACATCAGACGGTTTTTATCTATCTGCTGAAGACATTGCATGGTATCCTCTAGCAATGTTCCTCACTGCCATCAACTTGATGTCGTAGTAGTGGGGAAATGGTCAGTTAATCAACCTAGCAGGATCCTTGTTTGCCTAATTATATAAAAAAAAAATAGTATGACATTTTAATGTAAATGTAGGACACTAATATTCGGCCAAGGGTTTGATTGATGTACATACCGCAAGACTGTCCCTCCACTCAGGGGTGTCAGGCAGCCTCAGCTTGTTCCTAGTCTCATCCCATCTGACACCACTTTTGTTGGTTACAAGCTTCAATTTGACATAGTCCTTCTTCAGGTTCTTCCACCTAGTTTTCAACTGCTCTAACGTACATTTCGGACTGGCCATCCTATTTTGCCATTCATGTAGTGTCTTCCTCCAAGCGTCCCTAGTAAAATGGCCATCAATACACCTACCTATGTCATACTGCCTCTGCAATGATGAAACTAGAGCGTCATCAGACTCTCTTGACCATGTAATACATAGCCTGGGGTCTACGGAAGACATACTCGCGTAGGTATTGTAACATATAATGACATTGAGGGGTGTTTACAGCAATATTAAATGAGGAGATGCACTATTTGAGGATAATAACAAAATATAATATTAGGTTTAAAAAAATTTAGACCAGCCATGTATCTCATCAGCTAATAAATGCCTCCTAACATGACCAAAAATATTATAACTTATTACTGCAACTGCTATGTATGTTTGTGGTTGTTTTGTAAATAGTATTGTGAGTATAGTATTAAATTTGCACACATATGATGTTTGTTATGGGATGGTAGTTAGTATAATTAGTAGCATATCCCCTGCTAGCAAAATGCATCAGACAACCCGAAAACTTGGTCTGGAATCATGATGGCAGTATAGTTGGAAAAAATAAATAGGCGAATGTAATGTAGACTAATCAAGCGAATGTTTGAGAAAAACATGCTTCATAGGAAAACACCTCTTTATAACTGACCATCCTTTTATCTTCGAGCCCACTTCAGATATCCATACTCAGCACAAATGTGATTAAGGCTTTCCAAGTTCTTTTTTTATCAATCAAATATGAATCGGTCTGACTAAATAAAGTTACCCTCTCGTAGAAAACAACACGTGGAACCCAATAATTGTTGGAGGAATTTATCCAAGTTCTTCTTTTCCCAAGAACTTTTTGTAAGGCTACCAAACAATTGTCAAAGAAGAAAGCGTGTTGATTAACAGAACAATGCCCTAATAGAAATTCATGCATTTCTATGAGTGAGACTAGCTTTACATCAATAATGAGTTACATCATTAACGAGCAAAATAAAAGGAAGATGACCATAAATAATGGCCATACAACAATCAATTTTTGTCTTCTTAGTAGAAAGAGATCTAGAAATAGATCATGTGGTAAATGACATTATAGAAGGATACATCTTGGCATCTACACCACAATCATTAATAAGGAACCATATGTAAACATCTATAAAATAGTAAGCTTCTATTATAGATATACAAGATACAATTAATACATCTTTTATGGAAGGCCAATGTAAACATGTGTAAACCATGATCAGAGGAACTCATTTTGTGAGACCTCTTCGATAAGAGTTGGGTGACCTAAGAATGGGGGACTGGCTTTTAACAGAGTTGCCTTCCTGACATCCTCCCCAACAGGTTGGTCCTCGGGACACCCATGAGGAGATATGGTTCAGTTTATTACAAAATATATAAGAGATAGGGAAGTATAACTATACAAGGACACCTATCTTATGAAACATAAAATGAAGAATATGAATGGGTCTACTGTGATTGACAAATCAATATCTGTACTCCATCTACAACAACTCATTCTCATATTCCTAGAACCAATTCCTTTTGTTTTAATCAAACTTGTATTGATGGAAAGTATTTTTTCCAGAATTTCATTATAATTTATTGGCATGTCAAAAGTTGGGTTCCAATAATATAATCAGTTTATGTAAAGTTTGGATAAATCCACAATTTTTTTAACATGTTCAGCTTAGGGAGGGTGTCGGGAGATCCATGGTTCCCTGGAGATTTTCTATGGAGGGGTGAAAGACAGAAAAGTTGGATAGAAAAATATGGGGAATCAACTTAATACAAAGGGGAAAGCTTATATATTGCCAAATTGCAATTTTCAATTGAACACACATACATACTATGCAGCAGTGGAAATGTATAACAGAATTTAAATTTTTGCACACATGTATAGCTGAAGCAGAAATCAATGGCACATAACAAACAAAAACATTAACTGAAAAGTTATCATGAAGTAAGCTGAACCAGAATGAACAGCGACAAAAATAATGTAATAACCACACAAAGAGACCATCATTGTATCTCATCAGCTAATAATGCCTCCTAACATGACCAAAAAAAATAAAAACTTATTACTACAACTGTTACGTATGTTTGCGGTTGATTTGTAAATAGTATTGTGAGTGTAGCATTAAATTTTCTAGTAGGTATAATTAGTAGCATATCCTTTGCTATCAAACTGCATCATATAATCCGGATGTAAGGCTTGGAATAATGATGGAAATATAGTTGAAAAAAGGAAAGTTGGATTTTAGGTTTATGATGAGAATGCTTTACCCATAATTCAGTGTAGTTATCTACCAAAAAAGAATTGTTTTCCCAAAAGGCTAATTGGATTTTCAAATATTATGTTATTGAAAATAATAAAAATATGTATACAACATAGTACTTTAGTCATGTCTATCTTTGACCATAGTACATTAGCAACTCAAGTGATGTCACATCCTAGTCTAGAATACCCTATATATGCTCTATCATTAAGTTTTCATAATGTTTATTATGTTTAATTCCCAAAAGTTATTCTCCTCATTTAGCTTTATCATAGATAAACATAGGAACCAAGTATGTAGTCTCCTACCACCATCACTCCCAATGGACGCCTTTCATTGCTACACGATTCTTTGCATGTAACATTCCAAAGTTAAGACAAAAGTGTGGTAAAAGAATAAAGAAGGTTAGTCTCACATTACAACTAAAAGTAACAAGAGAGGTTTAAATACTGATGAGAGCCTACTAACATAAAATTATGTTGAATCAATTTATGTCAATTGAATAGGTTTTTGATCTTCCTATTTCTTGGGTTTTGTGGGATCATATTCCTTGTAATAAACTTGAACATAGAAGAAGGGCTTGAAAGGAGTTAGTTTAAGATGGTATATGTATCAAATCCATTATAGTAGATTGGGCCGACATGGACATGTAGCACCCTAGTCTGAGGCAATGTATTGCAATTATGAGAAAAGGGTTATGCACAAGTAGAGGTGAGATGAATGACTCATGCATTGAGAACTGAGAAAAGGAGTTTGAGTACACATGATTCAACTTTATGTTTGTGATTATGGTTATATATTCTTATTTAAGTTGATAACAACTGGAATTGCTATAATAGTAATTTACAATTTCTAATATTTGAGTAGTATACACTGGCTAATATTTGAGCAATCTGGTACACATTAAACAGATCATATTGATGCTTCATACAACACTACTAATACGTATTGATGCTTCATACAACACCAATAATACCGATTCACAACTAAAGCGGAACAACAGTAACCAATAGTACAGATTTGGAGAAGGGAAATTTGGGAATGGGATACCTGGAGGATGGCCGGCAGTGTCGAACACCATGGAAATCCAGCACGAAGCAGAAGCACAAGATTAGCACAGGAAAAGCACATATGCGTCAGTATGAAATAAGGGAATCGATATACACACATGCGGCAGTATTACATTCAAGCAACCCGTTCTTCACAATTGGTCGACAACAACCACCAACTGCCAAATCGCCGGGAAGACCAGCTTCGTCGCAACAGCAGCGATGAACACAGTGATGACCACCGGCTTCGGAGAACAAGTGCTTGAGGACGCATAACTGGATTGCAAGGACCTCAACACACACATCAAGCAAGAAATACGAAGAAGGGTAGCTCTTGGCCTCAATAACGTTCCTCCTCTGCGTGGACAAGACAAGACGAGCACGACTCGACCTGACTAGGGTGGATGGTGACATGGCTGACTTTCCAGGATGTAGCCGCCCTAGCCCAACGGTCGCAATTCCACGCATGCTCTACTCCCAAAGTCTGCTGCCCTCCGCGACCTGCTCGAGGTGGTAGGGCGAATCGATTTTCGCTTTTAATTTCACGGGCCGAATAGTCGGAGATGCGGGTAGAGGGGCGATAGTGTCGCGAAGAAGAGGGGGAGAAATCCGAGGGGCCGGGGAGTCGGGGGGTCGGGCTCGAACCCGGACTGAGATTTGCAATGCCGCCTCTACCGGGACCGGGTTGGTCCGGATTAGGGGGTTCCGTTGTCCCAAAAGGGAGGTCTTATAGGGTTGCGAACCAAACATGATTTTTCAGCAATCTTGATCGGGTTTGACTGACGCTGCACAAAAAGACACGTCCCAATCCGGATTGCTTCGAGAACCAAATAAGGGCATAAGGTTCGGCACTTTCTTTGGAGAGTTTGTAACGGGGGGCGTGCTTCAAGGGAAGGCTGCAAGTCAGACATGTAGGTGTCCTCTCTGTGACTCTGGATGAGGAAACTATCCATCACGTCTTCTTTTCTTGCCCAAAGACCATTGATTGCTGGGCGCTTCACAGGGCATGGGGCTATAATTGATGAACTCCAGACAGTGGCATCGGGCGGGTTACTCTTACTGCTCCATGACAGTTTTTCCTGAGGATATGGATGTGGCAGTCGCGACCTTGTGGGTGTTTGTGGAAGGAATATGCTACTTAATCAAGAAATTAGATAAATTTGAGGCTATTTTTGTCCTTTAGTTTGTTATAGAACAAAATAGAGGAGGGAAGTAACTAACTTTCTTCTTCTATTTTATTATATAGCAAGTTAAAGGACAAAAATGGTCCCAAATCTGATCTCATTTCTGGTCCCTATAGCACTTCCGGAACAAAGTGGTTTTTAATGAATCCGTAAGGGACCTTGGGTGACCGATCCAACAGAACGAGGCCATGATATCTGACTACCGGAATGCATCACGCTGTCAGCTGAAGGAAAAGAAAACTATGCGAATGACCAGATCCCTGAAGTGGCAAAGACCGGGGGAAGGCAACGTAAAGCTGAATTCTGATTGTGCACTGCGGTCGGATGGCGTGCTGGGACTGGGCGTGACATACAGTGGTGAAACGGGCGAACTGCTGGGTATTTTGGCAGAGCAAAAGTATAGCAGCTGCACGCGGGAGAATGGCGAGGCCCTGGGACTTCTGGCAGGTATCAAACAAGCAAAGGAGTGGGGATGGTGTCAACTGGAGGTGGAGTCGGCTTCGCTGGTTCTAGTGCAAGCCTTGGATGATCAGGGGAGCCGTAGAGACCACCTTGGTCTCCTCGTTCTTATATCCGTAGAGTAATGCATACGGATTTCTTACTCGCAAGTTACAACCAATGTGTTCAGATAGTAAACAGCATACAATTGTATTTGACATATATGTGCTAATGAATTACGGATACATCATGGTGTCAATATGGTATTAACGCTTATATGTATCTTAAAATATGTATCTTCACATGATGTCAATATGTATGAACGCTTATATTTAGTTCAGATACGGAAAACGCAGAATAAGTTCAAGTAATAGTTCGTACAGAGAAAACATTGAAATAAATGATACTGTGGCATCTAGCTGTGGCGTCTGCTAGCTATGACAGGCTGAGCGTGCGTCAACCAGTTATTGCTAGCTATATGACATTTGAAACGTTATGAATTACATACATGTACAAAAGCTTTAAAACGAAAGCTCAACCTGATGGGAACATGAGTACAATCCACGGCTTATCACTGCCCTATTGTGTAGACTGTAGAGGAAAATTTGACCATCATTAAGGAGACAGTGATTGGACTGTGATATATGCTCTGGCAGTTTGCCTGATCTGGATGTGGTAATCATTTATCCAATCACCAAAAACTTGTTGCAGTAGCTCTAATGACAATAAAATAATAAAATATTGATGCACACAAAATTATATACTAATTGTGTTATAAATGAATGAAAAGGCATGCAATTAAGATCAATCTCACGAAATCACCAAAATTAGCATATAAAAATCGCTATAATTATGGATGCATCGAACCTTTACGAAGAAAGATTGTCAATAATTTGAACTCATCCCGTGTAGCCTAGGTCCTTAATCACCACGCTCTCTAGCATTGAAGGCAACCTGTATGGAACCTATACGAATCAAATGTGACATTCCTCATACTGATAGGTGTATCATATATATGGAATCATGACGTATCCCCAAATCAGTACATAATTTGGAGTAGGACTAGAAGAGTAGCTTAATGAACCTAAAATCATATAAGTATGTTGCATATGTTCTAAATCATGTTCTACACTTCTTCTATCTTCTAACATGCCATTCACCAAAAAATAAAAAAGTCATAAAATGTGTCAAACTAAAAAATTATGGGTGCCACACCACTTTATTTGTCTGCTTCTTTAATACTAATCTATCTATAATAGAGGTGTGCAATCATAAATAAAGTAAAAGATGCAAATGTGCAAAAATAAGCAAATCTTGGAAATTAGTTGGGGCAAATAAAGAAATAAAATGTAGTATTAAGTTGAAAAGAAGCAAATATGTAGTCTTACTTCCTTTTCCACCTAGGGTTTCTATTCATGTTCTATGGTATCATTTAATATACCATAGTGATGGATGATTTGCATACTTGTAGATTATGAGGGAGTCCTCAAATTTCATTAAATTTTTATGCATGTGTATATGGGGGACTGGGATGAGGAAATGGTATTGTAGAGTAATAATGTGACTGGGGATAGCAAATGTCATATTCCATTATCTTAGGAGGTTAAAGATGCTTGGCCATGTTTGGTGGTAAGGAACAAAGCACGTTGTGCATGTGAGGCATACATGTTGGTTGTTAGCATTATTTGCTGCTCTTTATACTTTTATGTTATTCAAGGAAGAGTAGCATTCAATTTGAGGTTGTCTGGTGAATGCATATTTATCTTAATTTAGGTGTGTTTTTGAGAAATTTTGAATATGTAACGTCCTAAGATTTGAGGCCTCGAATATGATCTTATAAGGAAAGAGTGAACTACCCATATCACCAAGGTGCACCTCCTTTTCAGGGATCCCATCACCAAATAACTTTGTGGTTAAGCGTGCCCAACCTAGAGTAGTACTAGAGTGGGTGACCAGTCGAGAAGTTTATCTTAACTTGCAAATGAGTGAGGACAAAGCGTGTTGTCAAGGATAGTGGTGGTGTCTGGGGCCAGTCGTCATTCTTGAAACTCTACTTGAGACTTGGGAAGTGGGCCCAAGTGCTACGAATGGTATCAGAACCAATTCCCCTACAGTAGGTGAGGCCGACTTGGGTCTGTCGCATGCTAGTCTTTGAGTTGTGCAATCCATGCATGTTGGAAAGGGATATCCTAGTTGGCGGACTTGACATTGCACTAGTAGTCGTGGTCAGGATCTAGATGTACATGGATCATTTAGGTGATAAATTATGTGATAAATTTCATAAATGTCTCAATGAGCTTGATATATTCTTACTCAGGGGTCATGCATTTACTACTCCGAAGATATCCCTTTGGCATATCTTGTTCAGGAATTAACCAAGTTAATCGATATTCAAATCCTAAGTATACAAGTTTTCACAAGAAAGGATTATAATAGATCATGTAAAGTAGGTGACTAATCCATGAAACATGCATAAAGAGATTAATATTCAAAAGGAGAGTTATATACACGCCTTGGAATGTTGAAATATAGACATACAAACATGAGCAGCGGGGATATTACCCACACCCCATCGATATGGACTACTCACTCTTCATAAGAGAAACAAGGTTATTGGAGAAAGGGACAATTTAGACATGTTCATTGTGGAGATGAAGGCCTTAGATCGATGGAAAAATGATATTCTGCATGACGAAGAGGTTGACTTGGTGGAGGGACAGGGAAGACAACTCACTCCTTCCTTCTTCCACCCAGACTATCTTTGTCAATGATGAGGAATTAGTGATAATTAGTGTCGGGGAAGAAGATTCAACCAAATCCACAAATGGGTTATGGATTGTATTCGTGGAGATGAAGTGTGAAGAAACCACACTCCAATGGAATGACGAAGGAAATAAATGGAGTGTTGATTGAAAGGATTCTTGGCTTGGCTCTGGGTGACTACCGCTCAACGTAGATGGGTGGAAGTTACTTCCTCCAATGACAATGATGGTCTAGTATTTATAGACATGGAGTGTTGATACAATGGCCTCTTTGGCCTACCCATTTTTGGTTGGTGGCTTGTGAGAGTGCATACAGTCTGTAGGGCACACAAAATTGTGGCCATTGAAAACTGAGAATCAAGGTTGTCAGACACCTAGAATCAGAGCCATTGGGCACCAACACTAGGGATCCGTCGGGAACTGGGAATCCAATTCCCGTCGGGCATTGGGAGTTCAATTCTCGTTGGGAATTGGGAGTTCATTTCCTTCGGGCACTGGGAATCCAATTCCTATCGGGAACCAAGACATGTGGATCATTGAGCACCAAGACATATCGATCATCGGGAACCAAGACCTTTACTTTCATCATCGTTGTGTTGGTTAGGATGTACCCTAAATGGTTTTCTATATAAAAAGGGTAGAAAGAGGTGATTGGGGAAGTTATTCTTGAAATGTCAAAACAAAATTATTTGTAGGGGTGAAGCATGTAAAGTTGATAATATGAAGGTAAAACAAGCACTTAACATCCACAAAATTGGATTTATCAAACTCACAAAAAAAATTGAATGCATCTCCCCTCCATCTACGTTCATCACTGAGTTCAGATAGACACATGATCATCATGCATATATAACTACCATCATTGAGGATGTACTATTTTCATGGGGTTCGTTTATTAGTCATTGTGGTAAGTCATTGCATGTATGTTGCATATTTCCTAGAATACTCTCATAGGATATTTTAAATTTGTTTTTAACTAGTTGAACTATGTTGTATATAATGAGAATATAATTAGACATCCTTTGTGTATTTTCATTATGGCTAAGTTGTTCCTCATAATATATGAAATCAAGTATTCTATAGATATATAACAATTTTCTTATATTCATTTAAGCTTCATATTTGTGTGTTGTCTATTCCAATTTGGTTGTCATAATCAATGTTGAAGCAAACATCTAGAGTCATTAGTAAGAAACATCTAATTGTTTGAAATTTCATGTAAAAATTTAGGTACATTTCAGTAAGGTAGTGCATGTTCTCATGTTTCATGGGTTTAATATGCATCTAAAAATCTTTGCGGATCTACTTTTATGTTGATCTTTTCTGATTAATCAAATATATATGTGCAAAGTGTGGCTAGGAAAGAGTTGTGATCTAGAAATTAGAGGAGGACGATGACTTATACATTAAGTGAAGCCCCCCCTACATTCAACCTTGAATAGTAATTGGATGGATGTGTTATCTTTGAAGAATAATACTCAACTCCTTGCCTGCATAATAATTTGTAAGTTTTCCTTCATCTATTGGAAACTATTTTTTTTTCTCGGTAAGCGCCCTCCTCTTTATTAGAAATGAAGAACAAAGTTTAAGTACAGAATAGAGACAACTAAAAGGAAATCATCCTATACAGTTGATCTATCTATAGCAACTAATTGTACAGTTAGACTATATCAGTAGTGCTATTCCAACATTTTATACTATCCGATGAGGAGCCTCTGAAAATCCTTATATTTCTCTCTTTCCAAATAAAGAAAAGAGTAGCCAAGCAGAAAAGTTGTTGTTTCTTTCACCTTTCTTTCAGACAGTCTGAATGCGATCTTGGAGCACGATCAATAAAACCACAATTCACACCTTTCTTCCACAAACAAGTAGCAAACTCACACTTAAACATAATGTGATCCGTAGTTTCAATCTCAACCTCAAAGAGGATACAACGGGACGCCAATTGGAATCCCATATACTGAAGATGATCCAATGTAGGAAGTTTGATTAGAAATAATTTCCAAGCATTCAAAATCATGTTCTTCGGATGATCATATTTCCAAATCCAACTGGCCCAATCCACCTGTAGATTTTTACTCTTTAAAAGGTCCCAAACATCTTTGATCTTAAGATTAGAATGCCCTTTAATACTGATGGAATCCTCTTTATGCAACAGAATGTTGACATCCTTCAAATAACTCTTGAAATCTTTATAGCATCTTCTTTATGGAATAATCCAAGTTCTGTCAGAAATAAAATTGCTAAGAAAGCCATTAACACCGCAGCCAATTCTGAGTATATTTTTGGTATCAATGCATTCACTCAGAAACTTGTTTCCTGGTACCCAAGGATCTTTCCAAATCCTGAAAAAATTATCGTCCCCAATATGGAATTCAGTTAAAAGCAGAATAGTACTTCTTAAACTACAAAGATGTTTCCACATCCAAGAGTTACTAGAGTTTATTTTAAAGGACCAGATGGAATCATTCTTTAAATATTTCCCATTGAGCCATTTCACCCACAAAGAATCTTTTTTAGAAGCCACATTCCAAGCATTCACAATCATGCTAGCTCTATACAAATCCTCCACTCTTCAAATTCCCAAACCCCCTTCTTTCTTTGGTTTACATATTTTATCCCATTTCACATGATGCACCTTCTTTTCCAGAGATGTACCTTCCTAGATGAAATTTTTGCAGATACTATTGACCTCTTTCATAATGCTAGCAGGTAGGGGAAAGGTAGCAGACCAGTAAATATGTAGAGCATTAAGAGTTGAGACCACAAGTTGCACTCTCCCTCCAAACAAAAGAGTTCTCATCTTCCAACCATCCAATTTCTTTTTCATCTTATCAATCAGCAATATACAGAAAGACTTCTTAAGCTTCCCACAGAATAGCGGCAAGCCAAGATACCTCATAGGAAGAAACCCTTTATTAATCATAAGGATATTAGCAATAGAATCTTCATCAGTATTCTTGCTGCAAAAGACATTACTGTTCCTGAGGTTCATCTCTAATCCAGAGATTCTACCAAAATATTCAAGCAACACCTTAATGGACTTGGCATTATCAATATTTGCTTTAGCAAAAATCATAACATCATCAACAAATAGAGTATGTGACACTAATAAGATACCATTGCTTAGGGGATCAAAAAGCTTTCTACTAACAACACTACCATCATAGCATTGAATCCTTGCATAGCTATAACAAACAAAGAAGGAGCCAGAGGATCACCTTGGAAAATGCCATTAGAAGGGTAGATAACATCAGTAGGATATCCATTCACCAGAATATGCAAAGTGGTAGACTTCATAATAGTCTTAATCCAATCAATAAAGCAATAGGGAAAATTCATCTTCTCAAGAATTTTGAACAAGAAACCCCATTTGACTGAATCATATGCCTTGGTAAGATCAGCCTTAATGCACATTTTATTACTACTGCTACTAGAGTTAAAATCGCTAATCAGTTCATTAGCCAAGAGAAGAGCATTAGAAATCTTAATACCCTTGATAAAAGCAAATTGATTCAGACTAATAATAGATGGGAGAATATATTGCAATCTATTCGAAAGGATCTTTGATATAATTTTATATAGAAAGTTTCATAGAGCTATTATAAGAAAAAGAAATATCAGGGCTCTCTCTCTAGGGTGCTCCCGCTTCTCTCTACCCAGCGGCTCCGCTGGGGGAGGGGGCGTCTTCTCAGGCGCGTCCTCCCCTGGCTTATCAACCACGGCGATTGAAGCTTTGATCTACTGCTAGAGGAAAGCATCGAGCTGCGATCTAGCTGCCCCGACGGTCGCCCTCTCGGTCCTGGATGATGCGGGTCGGACTGCGATGCGAGAGCTATGGTGCAACGTGGTCGGCGCCTTCGAGTCATCGAATCCTTCTCGTTCAAGTGAGACAAGTGGAGATGAGCCTTACCCTGTCGTCGCTCACGTCCTTTGCTCTTCCGACCCTGGCACCCGTGCCACCTTCCTCCCCGAGTTGTTCACAGCGTTGTCGTCATATCTGGCATTGGTTTCCCCCGGCAGCTATCACTGGGGGGAGGATGTGTCATCGGCGCCATCCTCCTCCTGGCCCCAACAACCACGACGTGAATCCCTTGTTTGATGACTCCAACGAGCCACAGGAGAAGGGATTTGGTTAGCAACGCTCCCTGTTGCTAACGTCGGGGATGAATCTCGACAGTTGGGAGGTCGAGGAGACGAGCTCGGTCGTGCGGCGTCCAGACCTGCTTGTGATTCGGCTAGTCGACCCCGTCGACTCCATCCCGTTCAAGCGTGACGAGTGGAGAGGTTAGTTCTAAATAGATATGGCTCTCTGTGCTACCAAATTGTCGACGCAGGTGAAGGAAGGGTGCTCTCTCCCTTCTTACACAGGCACCTGGTCTGCCTCCTCCCGAGATAGTCCTGGGTCATCCAGGGCATCGATAGCCCCTCACCTTCAACATGGACCTGCTGCGGTGATAAGGTGTGCTTGGGTGCACTGCTGGGCAGTTTGGGTTCCTTCTTCCCTGGGTCCGTCGGCTATGTCACCCTCGCCATCAATAGCTATATGTGGAGGCTCCATTCTTGTTGGGTTCGTGCTCCTTGCCATGGAGCTCATCCTCTGTAGGGGAACATCCGAATGCCCTCTTGGTGTTCGATGGAGTGCTCTGGTGCTGCAGGAGCATCATGGCTCATTCTGGCATAATCGCTGCTTGCCGGTCCTGGCCTGCGGCAGTATCCTCTTGGTTGGTTGGGTGCATCATGGCTCCTCTGTAGCTACGAGTTTGAAGGTACTCCAGGTGCTTGAGGAGGCATCTCCGTGGATCACAAATCTCGTTCACCAACTGTTGAATGGAAGATGGTGCTGGCGCAAACCAGGAGGTAGCTTGTTGTCTCCTCTCTACTGCGTGATGGAACACTCTCAGAGTGTTCGATGATTTGCCTGATAAAGGATGGGGCTGACCCCTACCTTATCATGATGATTTTCTGGCTTCAATTTTTTTCAGTGTTCACCTCAGAGATTCTTAATCTGCTGGTTGATGTCTGGGGGTTCAATCCTAGATCTTTCGCCTACACCTTCAGTTTGTGTTTTGAACGCCAGTTAGGGGAAGGCCTAGGAGCTGGTCCACTGGTGTTTGATTCTGCTGATTCAAGTTTTGAAGATATGCGTTACTTAACAGGCTGATGACAGGAGATAGTCACAGTGTTCACTTAATGTGGATGTTGATGATGGTTAGACTTGCCAATATCTGAATACGTTCATATGCCCTAGTACATA
Organism: Alisma plantago-aquatica; assembly: GCA_963693085.1. NCBI lineage: Eukaryota > Viridiplantae > Streptophyta > Magnoliopsida > Alismatales > Alismataceae > Alisma > Alisma plantago-aquatica. The sequence goes on from OY856411.1 coordinate 1,384,968,799, forward strand.
TGTTGGCTGACAGTCATCTGCCCATCAAAGCTGAGTCTGCACATTTTGTGGGTAAGCATAATGATAGTGGAGCTCCTCATCTGAGATGGCTGCTGGCAGGCCAGTCTTCTGTTTGTATGTAGGCTTTGGTGTATTTTTTGTTTGATCTTTTCTTTCTATTTGAGGTCTTCTGAGTAAGACCTTGGGTTGTTTTGTTTGTGTTTTCTTTGGTAATCATTTTAGAGGATTAGGGGGTGCGTTCCTTTGTACCTAAAGTTTTTGGTATCATTTAATAGCAACAGAGTTTTGGCCGACCAAAAAAGTTTCATAGAGCTATGGGCCTCCAATCACTGATATTCTCAGCATCTTGATCTTTAGGAATTAGAGAGATGTAAGCTTTATTGACTTCTTTGAGCAGCTTATTACTACTAAAGAAATTGAGAACTGCAGAGGTGACATCATTGCCAACAATACCCCAAGTGCTCTTAAAAAAATGCCCATTAAATCCATCTGGCCCTGGGGCCTTATCACCATCCGCCTCCTTGATAACCCTATCCACTTCCTCCTTAATAACAACAACTCTCAACATATTAAAATGATCTTCAGAAATAGAGGTATTATCCAGCTTGAATCCCAAATAGTATCATCCGTATAGGAGTACTTGTTGAAAATATTATTGAAATAATTATGAATGTGCTTAGAAATGGTATCTTCATCATAAGTTTTACCCCCATCAACATTCAGACATCTAATGCGATTCCTAGCTGCTCGAGATCTAATAGAGTTATAGAAAAAAGCAATGTTTTTATCTCCAAGCTTTAACCAGTTAACTCTAGAAAATTGTTTAGCAAAATATTCTTCTCTTTCAGTAGCATCACGAGCAGCTTTACTTTTCACAGTAGCAATATCTCTTAACAAGATATCCTCAGGGGACTTATCAGCAGCAATAATAGCTTCCATAGCCTCAGCTTCCAAGCTCTTCACAATATCCTCTATATTTCCAAACTTATCCTTATTCCATTTGATAAGTTTTTCTTTTACATTCTTCAATTTCATGGTAACTTTGAACATAGGGTTCCCACTAACCTCCAAGTTCCAGGATTCCTCAACAATATTCAAGAAATCTGGATGCTTAGTCCAAGCATTAAGGAATTTAAAATATCCCCTCTTTTTCTTCACTACATTATTCAAATTGACAACCAACTGTCGATGATCACTATGAATAGAGTTATTGATTTCACCCCAAGAATCTTTAAAGGTATCCATAAAATCCCCATTGTGGATCACCCTGTCAATTTTAGACAAAATAAATTGATCCCCTTTTCTCCTGTTATCCCAGGTGTAAAACACACATTTTAAATCCATCTCTACAAGACCAGTATTAGAAAAGATACCATTGAAACCATCCATGGCTTTAACAGAATAGAAACCTCTACCTTTTCTTTCATGAGAAAATCGAATAGCATTAAAATCACCGATAAGAATCCAAGGACCTCTTAGGTTAGTATGTATATTACTAATAGCATACCAGAGTTCAGTTCTTTTCCTTTCATCATTATGCCCATATATAGCAGTAAGAAAAAGAAACATATCTTTGTATTCAACTATACAATGAATATACTGATCAGATTCCATGATCTTTTTAACTTTCACAATTTTATCATCCCAAAGGATGATAATCCTGCCAAGAGGATGAGAACCATAGTTCGAACACCACTCCTTATTACTCCAGATTCTGTACAGAGTCTTATTTACTTTTCTTTGTTTGACTTTGGTTTCTAACAGAATATTAATAGGAAGGTCGTACCTACAGAGCACTTCCCTTAATCTCTCCTGGTGTCCATATTGATTGAGCCCACGAACATTCCAGGAGAAGATCCCCAGTTTTTCACCCTTCGAAACGGTCCTTGGCTGGAGATCTACCAGCCTAAGTATATTCAGAGTGCTCCTCCATAGCTTCATCCAAGATGTCAAACATATTTGTGGAAACTTCCTCCACAATTTTCTTAGTAGTAGCCACACTCTTGTTTTCCCTTCTAACATGAACTCGATTCTTGCCAGTGACAACACAGAACCCTTCACTATCCACTGTATGTTTTTTGATATTTAGTTTGCTATCAACTATATTCTTCATTTTATCAGGCACTTCATAACAAGGAGTGTTAAAAGCACAAGATGGGGAAACCTGACTTCTCACAGAGACAGAACAATCCTGGGATTTGCCTTTTGATAGTTCAGAGCTATTGCTAATAACCACCTCCTTATCACGTCCTCCCTCCCTCAAACTATTCTACATATTAGAACTGGAGCTTGTCTCAGCCGTCATGGCAGTAGACCTAACCTGTTCCTCCTGAGCATTCATCACAGGTCCATTTGAATATCCAGTAGCAGGTATATTAGGTATAAACGCTTCCCCTGTATCTTCCTTGGACCCAGTCTAATACCCATTGGAAGTACCATCAACCGGCTTATTAACTGGAGATTTATCCTCTACATCCACCACATTTATAATCTTCTTCGTATTATTAACAGGCTTCCAAACTCTCTTCATATCTACCGACAAGCAAGAACCAAATTCATGATCATAACATTTGCAATCCATACAAAGATCAGGTATCCATTCGTATGTTACACAGATTTCATCTTTATGGCCCTCGTCACTCCTCATAACAATTTCCTTTGGGAAACTACACTCCGATGAAATCAAGACTTGAATTCGGGCATAATCCAACCTGGTCATGGATTTTGTAGCATAATCAGCGCATAGTGGCTTCCCTATGAAACTCCCTAGAACACTCACCATTTCTTGATCCCAAAATTCTAGAGGAAGATTAGGAAAATGAATCCACACCGATATCTCCTTCAATTTCAACTTCTCCAGCGGCTCTCCTAACTCCCATTTCTTCAACAGCAAATGTTTACCTCTGACATACCACAAACCTCCCTCCACTGCCGTTTTTAGATCCTCGACCTCCTTGAACTTGACGATGAAGAAACATTTATTTCTAGGTAAGATTTTGAATGTGCTCTTAGGTTTCCATACCATTTTGAGATGTCCCACAAGGGTTGGCCAATGCGATTTTAGCCCCACCCCATAACCAGCAGCCGAATTACTCCACTTCCTTGCTATTTCCACCGCTTTCACCCTTTTGTACCTCAACTCACCGTCAACAACATCAGGCTGAACAAATTGGAGCACCATGAAGTCCTTCCGTGCATGATCCATGAACAAATCCTTCCAGGACTTGGCAGATTGAGCAACACTGACATTCACCATCTCGAATCTGCTCCGGATATCCGCCGGGACTTGATTTGGACGCACCTCCATATGATCTTGATTTGTATGATGAACCCTAGAAGTTTGGACCTCGATCCTCATTGACTCCCTTCCTGGACTGCCTTCAACCCCGCTCCTCCCGCGGTATTCCCTCCTACTCCAGTGCCCACAACATCGGGAGAGACATGTGAAGAGCCTGGGGTTTGATTGGAGGATCGCCGCCTTCGGTCCTCCTGGATCGCCCCCGCCGTTTCCGCACCTGTCGCCTTCCCCGATTTCAAACTCGCTCTCGCCATCTCCACCCACACACCCCTATTGGTAACTATTTATACCATGTCATGTTTATGTCGAGGTGCTAATGTAGTTCATCCATTCCATTTATTTTTTGGGCTTCATTTTATTGAGTTGAACAAATGCTAGTTCTATAGTTCTACTCTCGAGTTCATCCAGACAATGTAGATATTGCTTGGAAACTACACACTACTTACCTTGAATGTGATGCTAAATGTATCCATAATTTGAATTTATAAATTTGGTTGGCTACATATCCTATTAGTTGTCTACTTGAGAATAACTTTTAATAGATAGCCTCCAAGTTCATGGGGATTCCACTGTCATTCTTTCATCAAATAAGCCAATATCCCCTTGACATAAGCACCACACCTTGTCTACATTTCTTTTATATTCTTATAAGCATTTGTTAACATAATGTTAGATTACTGAAGGACTATTTTTTGATTAGATTACAAGTCACATTGTATATGACCATTCATTTTTCATTTTCATCCATTTTTAAATTTAAACACCATTTTCTAGCTAACGTAGATATTGTACCCAATGAACATTGATGGTGTTGTTGTTGAATTTATGAGGGATATGATTCTAAAATTGTTTTTGATCTAACAATTACTCGATTTAATGATAATGGGTGCAAACTTTGGGGCACCTGAGAGAGTAACTTCTTAAAAAATAAGTTCAACTCATATATCAAGATCATACCTCAATTGGTGCAACTATTATAAGTGGCAAGATTCAAAACATGCCAAATACTATTGAACACTCATGTCCCATGAATGTGTACATCAATGTTAATTTATGTGTACTAATTTAATACTTTTTATTTTAAAAATAATATAATCATGATATAATTTGCATACATAAGAAAAGGGTGTATATATACATATATATGCATATATTTGAATACATATATATAGGAACACATAGAACAAAGAAAGATTTAAAATGTATAAGAGTTGATATGGATGCAAAATAATATATATGTGACATTATCTTTCTTGATTATCTATTTGATAAAACTAAAATGTATACTTTGTTCAAGCTTCAAAAATGTATTTTCCTTTGATTAGCACAATTTACCAAAATATTTTTTTATATAAATTTCTTAATGCTTCATGATAACTTGGATTTTTGTACAAATCAGTCCAATACAATATTGTAGTTTAATTGAGTGCATATAGAACTGTGAGAATTTAGTTGTTAGAAATATTATCAAACTTTTCCCTCACTACCTGGACTCTCTTCCCTCTCTTGGGTTGGGACTATACCATGCATGGTGATGGGACAGAGGCCTCTGGCCTGCCAAGACTCAGAAGGGACCTCCTCCCTTGGGTACTAGGGCTGCTTCCATGAAGGTGACTAAGCCATGGAGTAAACTTGGAGCTAATATAACTACTTCCCATGATCGGGAGAGGGTCGTGGAAGGCCCTCCCAAACGCATACAACGAAACATCATTGAGGACCCAAAGAAACTACTTTCTAGAGAAGGTGATAAGTTCCACTGGGTGTGATTCATAGAGCCTATTATGGGGGAAATGTATGACTATCACAAATTCCCCACCATCATCCAGATCATGGGAACATATGTGACTGTGATCTAGTAGGAAAATTGGATGATAAGGACCTAGTGTCCTGAAAGTGAGTTGGAGATGTTCTCTCAAAGTGGGATTGCTCCTCACTAGAGTTGCCAATAAAGTTGACATCAACACTGCCCTCAATGGCATCCCCTATTTCATTGATGACCAACTGGTGATGGTTACAAGATGGACAAAAATGCCTGATAATTGGAGGACAACACTTAGAATGACTCCCGTGTGGATTTCCTTATCAGATGTCAGGAAGCATCAGTCATTTAGGTTTATCAATGCAATCACCCATGCCATTGGGGAATCATGTACGGTAGATCAACGGGTGGATGATCCATATTGGGATGTGCTCATGTCTGTGTGGATATTTCAGCAGAGGAGGAACCACCACCTGAGATCATGGTTGAGCTCCCCAACGACGATGAATGGGAGGTGAAGCTAAGGTATAAAGCACTATCGAATTGTCGTGACACCGAGAAGGTGTTTGCTCATAGTATTTGTTGTTGCCCAGGCAAAAGGAATATTACTCCTTTGTTGTCCCCACCCATAGTAGTTTCTAAGACAAGACACACACCAAAGAGGAGGAAACATCATTCCAAACCCCCTCAATGGGAGCAACCTCAACATGATTACAGGAAGACCTAGTTGACTGCAGCTGATAAGAACAAGACCAATTTCAAGGATCTGCAAGTGACGATAGAAGATGGAGAAACTCAAGTTGAAATTGGCGGTACCAATGTGACTACCAAAGCAAAGAATACCAATAATGAGGTGTCTATGGAAAAAACTAAACATGAAGGGGTGAGTGACACCAACAAATTCTTACTTCTAAGATAGATGGATGGTTAAGAGATCCTGATTACTAATAAGGGAACACTACAAAAAAAAGATGATCTAGCTACATTTCTTTTAGTTACATATGATTTATATGTAGTCAAAACTAGTTTTAAATATAAAAAATAAAAATGTAAAGGAAAAATTGTAGCCAAATTATATAGTTACTCCTAGCTACAATAGCCCCCTCTTATGTTTATTGTAAGCATATTAGTGTAGCTATTTAAGTATAAAATTTAACACACAAACAAATAAATCCCAACTCTCGCGCCTCAATTGGGATTTGGGTTCTAATTCCCTCCCTAATGGGTTCTAATTCCCTCCCTTCTGCTCCCGCACTCTTCTCCCTCTCTCCCCAACTATCTAAAGCATGCCCCATGCTAGCCCGATCTCTTTGCCTCACCATTCATCTCCTCGTTGGCATCCCTAGCGCAACCCCTCTACAAGTTCTACACTCAACGTTGCACGATGCCATATTGCAAGATCTAGTCAGCTCAACGCCAGGCCATGCTGCAGGCTCCACTCTGCTCGATGCTAGTTCCTCCACAGCTTCCATGCTCCAGTCTGCTAGACTCCTTGCTCTAGTCTACTCCAAACTCCAGGTTGCCTATCAAGGATCAGTCGGCCACAACCTGGTCTCCCCATCTCTCAAGCCAGAGACCCCATTAATCGCCCATTATTCTGTGCCCGTCTTCTCAAGCCAGAGGCACTGCTGATCCCCATCTATCGGCAATAAAACTTCCTCGTCTCATCCTAGAGGAGCTATAGTGTGAGGTATCGTATAGCGCTCAACAAATAGCTTGCTTCCTCCTCTTTAGATTGCTTTATTGCTTATTTGTTGTGTAGTCCCCCCTCTTTGAACTCGATCACGATTTTTGTGCTTTCTTCACCATTCACTCACTTCCCAAGGTGGCCATCAGGCCACAACCTCATTGGTGAGTTATAGATTTGGGTGGATCAGATGAAATGAGGAACTCCAACCTAAATACAGATGAAGAAATTGGATTTCAAACATATACCCAACAAGGTAACCATTTCTACAGCTAATTGAGACCAACAGTTAGAAAACTGGAAATAGAAATTTGTAACTAGTCATCTCTATGGTAACCATTTAAGTCATTCGATTTCATCCATCTAACTAGTAAACATACATTCCAGAGAACTAATTTTATTATCTATACTGCTTGAATGTGGAAAAAGGAAAATAAAAGCCCGTATAGATAGCTTTAGAATGAGACTGTAAAAGGTAATGTATGCTTTCAAGAAATTTTGTTTATCCTTGGATCACAAGGTGTATGTAGCCAGGTCTTTTCTAAATAAGAGTTTATGATCTATTTACGTTTGCTGATAATATGGCTGGTTGATAAAATGAATTACGTTTTCTGATGCCCTGGTAACATGGCAGCTAGTTGAAGCTGTCACCATCCAGATGTAATCATTGAACTATTACTTGTGACATCTTTTCCATCTCATGTAGTGTTTAGTGTTTATCTTTATCCTCTGTAAGGGCTATATTGGTTAGTCACACATCAATTCATATGAAGTTTAAAAATTTGTTGTTTAGACAGAGAGGGTGGAGAATTAAGCTAGTAGGCCTTCATTCAACTCCTTCTCACTGGAGTCTTATCAACATAACTTGTTTATGCTAAATTGTTTTTTCTACTGCAGATGCAAAAGACATAAAATGTGATATCAAATATGGTTTCCTAGGGAAGCTTAAAGATTATGTTCACTATATAGTGCCAGACTCTATTTTCTTGTTTCAACAAGATAGTCGTGCAAGTGTCTTCAATTTTTTCTACCATGTATAAGGATTTGGCCATTGCCATGGATGCAATATTATGATATTGGCTAGCTTTTAATGTTCATATACCAATTAATTTTTTCTAGATGCTAATGCCTTGTTTATTGTAGTCATCATTAAGCTTAGAGAATAATGCTTGTCTGGGTTACTTCTTGGATTATTTATCTTGTTTTGTATATGATCCATAAGTTCACAGAAATAAAATATTTCTTTGAATCGAATATTGAAAGAACTTAAATATGCCAGTAGTTCAGTATTCTAGTTGACCTATTTCAACATTGTTACAAAATTGAGACTCCTATTCAGGTATCTCACAAAACTTGATTTATCATGTTATATATTGGGACAACCCTTGAGTGGTGATCTTATAATATTTCATTAATTGGTCACATATTATTCACACATCAGATGTAGTTCATTTGAATTGCAAGTTGCACATTTAGATAGAGAAGGGACCCATGCAGCAACATGGTCAATGAACAAATTAGAGTGTAATGTCTAGGGAACCAAGACTACAACCACTGATTCAGTTCAAGAAGTGTAGAATGCTGGTTCAGGCCAGAGGTTACGAATGTGGGGAAGCATGGGGCAATGTTTCTGATCTCACTAACTGTTATAACAAGAATGTAGGAACAATGAAAAAATGATAGATAGTTAAAAGTACAAGGCATTGACGTCCAGAATTAATACTTGAGGTGTTCAATTTGACATAGTCCATGAACACATCAAATCAGGTTTATATCTATTTAAACCAACATGCGCATATTGATCAGTCTAATTTCCATTACACTTACTGCAGTTAACCCAGAACAAAGGAAACTTCAACCAGCTGACATAGTCTTATTACAATGTTTACTGAAATTTAGAAAAAAATTCTTTTTTTAAAAGATCTTGACCATCTTTAGATATCTTTTCAGATATATAAAAAAATATGCTCACCATGTTGGTGCTTTCTTGGCTTTGTCGAACTGTCCAACACTTTGTTTGTGGGAAACATTAACCACCTTTTTTGTTGGGAGATTATATATTATTTACTTTTGTGTGATTAAGTTTTATAAGCATTAGTTTTAGTTTTGAGAGAAAAAGAAGAAAGAGTTGGGAGGTATCTTTACTATGTTAGGGACATATTCCACAAACACATCAAAGTCGGTCCCTATCTGTTCAAACCATTAGGGTACACAGGTTAATCTTTATGTATTTTTCATTTTATTGTTGTAGTTAACCCAAAACGCATCAAATTAAGTTACTAGCTATTCAAACCAATCGGTTACACAGATTGACCTTGATGTAAATATCATCTCAACAACATTTAAGATATCCATCATGCTAGTGAGTTATTCGTTTTGTCGAATTGTCTAACACCTTTTTAAAGAGAAGACATTGACCATCGTCTCTTTGAGAGAAATAATATATTATTTACTTTTTGATAACACTCTAGTTAGAATAGATCCCCTCCCCAACGTTACTTTGTACTCTTGGAGCATGTGAAACATTATTTCTTTCACTTGTACAAAAACTAGACTGAATCAATGAATCTATATGACATGCTCAAACCATCACCAAACAACTCAGGGAGTATTTAATAGATCATCATGTTCTTATTCATAAACTCATAACAAATGGGTCACACTAACAACAATGTCATATTTGATGATATTTATAATTTATTCAAACAAAAAGTGTATACTTGTTAATCTATATGCAATCTTCATTATAGTTACTACAGCTAATCCATAACAAGAAACTCCAACCAGCCATCCTAGGCTAATCAAGAAATTTAATAGAAACACATAAAGGTATGTATCCTAATTCATTTTTTGATTTTTTAGAAATAGTATGGATACTCATTGTCTCGATGAATTATGTTTTCCGAATAAATGAATCTATACTACATGCTCAAAACCTGCCTATATAGCTCAATGAATATCTAGTATATCACTTATTCTTATATAGATCTCTCAATCAATGTTTAGTAGGGCATTATTAAATACCAGCAAGGTACACAGACCAGTCTATGTGCAATCTTTATTTAGTTATCTGTGAATAGATTTAAGTAATCTCATCAACCATGGCTAAAAATCACTACCCGTTGCATGACTATCTCTTCCCCATCTTGACCTTCCATGTGATTAAAAACTTTACTAGTTAGCCCCTTTATATATTTTTGGAATAGTTATTAGATACCAAAAAAGCTGAATCAATGTTATTAGTGCTTGCATCTTGGTAAGTGTCATCTTCCATGTCTACAAGAATAATGGCACTAACAATAAAGAGAAATAGTCTCTAATGCTGACCCCAACTTGAGTAGACAAATCACAAAGTGATTTATCAGACATGTATCATGAACAACAAGTAGGTATCCTCCTCCATGTGGTGTAGACTATCATACAAATAACTAGATTGAAGTGTTGTGTGAAATACACACTAAAACATATGACCACCTCCTCCAAGTCCAACGGGTGTACTATCATAGACGTGACTAGTTGAGGTGTAAGAAACTTTTAAAATATAAGTACATGACCTTCCTATCAGTTCTAGAGTGGGTGGAGACATGCTCCACACCTTGACATGCGGCTTACAGCCTTGAGACCTCACATCAGGATGAGATACTTTGTTTGGCCATAAAGGTCAAGAAGTAGATGCCAGTGACGTTTGTTTTTGTTCTTCCTTTTCCCCTTCATATATTCACCTCGATTCCAGTATATGATCCTTGGAACAATGTGGTCTATAGAACTTACCTTGGATCAGCAATAATAAAGATATTAGACTTATCCGTAAACAGTATAGGAGACGCTATGGAAATAGTCAAGCGTGATGTTGGTGGTTCTATAACTAGAACTCAAGATGACTTAGTTCAGCTAACAAGCAAGATAGTTGGCAACAACTCTCTTCTCTTTTCTTATGATAAGAATAGAAGATCATAAGCAAGACAAATGCTGCAATCCATCATCATCGATCCACTCATGATGTTTGTTATGTCTGTATATTACTGTTGCTGTTAATTTTTTTTCCTAGAAGCTTCAAAATTTTAGATCTCGTCTTATATAATAAAAGTTGTGTGAAATATTTCTAGGTCACTACTACTACTGGCTATGAATTGCATGTCTTACCAGTTTGTTCCTAATAAAGAAAGACCCACACTGGTAGAACCTTAGACCTCCAGCCAAGGGAAACCTGGACCAATACTTTTAAGAGTCATGTTGTGCCCTTTCAAGTAAGGGACATTTTAAGGATCTCTTGCACTTTCACGCACTTGGAACAATATTAAACTATAGAGATCCAGGTTAGTGTTGTCATTCTTTATAGAGCTATGCATGATGGAATCATATTTTTGATATAACTAGAACGTATGGATAGTGTTCTGAAAACTGTAGGACTAAATTACTTGTTGAACTACTTCAGATTCCTCACACAGAAATGGGAAACTATACTTTTTGGGGACATTCCCTAGAAACGGATCTTGTAGGTGCCAACAGAGGCTTCACCTACACAATCTCACAGGGGCCCTACTCGCTTTCTTACAACTGGTAATATACATTGAAGGTGGCCTTTACCTTGTTTTCATTGCACCAGTCTTCCAGGTGCTTGAGATATATCACTCTTAGACGTATTGAGCTCCATACTATTAGGAAACCACATATATATTAGAAATATGAATGTTTGATACTAAAATTATTGCTTTATTCAACTATTTTTTCATGCAACTGAATGGAAATTTTTGTTTTTTTGCCCAAAATCCATGTGCTTCTCATTAATTACAAATATTTTTGATAATACATCCACTTGGTTTTCCACTAAACAAAATAGACTTCAAATATACTATCCATTATACTCCTCTGCATTCCTGGAACATCTTTTCGAACTCTGAACGTAACCAGTCGGTGTTTGCTGGAGCAGTAGGTGGGTCAGCAGTAGAGTCGGCAGCAGGTTCTGTAGCAGCCTGGTTAGCCCAAGCCGGCTTTCCGTGCTTAATCCAACAACGATCTTCAGTATGATTGTCCCGACCACACCAATTGTAGTAGCGAGGGCCGGGAGGAGCACCACATCTAGAAGAACCTCGGCCTCCTGAGGGAGGAGGACGACCACCACGCCCACGACCGCGACCACGGCCACGACCATGGCCAGAATCAACAGAGCGAGCAATAAGCGTAGGATGCTCAACAACAAAAGTGGGAGTCATGGATGGAAGACGCTGGACTCTTTTTAGAACATCCCGAAGAGTCGGTAGTGGGTCGCTGGAGAGGATCTGGTCAACCACACCAGAAAAGGAGGCAGGAAGTGCAGCCAAGAACTGCACCAGTTGCAGTTCGTTGCGTTGTTTCTGAGCAACTTTGATGTCCGTCGTCAAAGGGTGGTAGAGTTCAAATTCATTCCACAGTGCCGAGCATTGGTTGTAGAAGTCATCAATAGAAGTGTCAGTGGAGAACTCCTTTTCCGCCAAGGTTTTGAATATTTCAAAAACGCACTTTGGATTCTCCTGATGGGAATAAACATGGGACAGTTGATCCCACATAGCCTTCGCATCATGAAGGCAGAGAAGAGATTGGATAATACGAGGCTCGGTACTGTTGAGGATCCAAGACATGACGCCAGAATCATCCTTGGACCACTGTGCTTAACTTTGTCTGATTTTGTCATCCGAATCAGCAGTAGGAGCAGCATGAGGCTCAACAGGAGGCTCATCAACGTTTTGAACTTACAGGGCGTCGGATAGTGAATGAAAAATAAAAGGTGATATTCTTTGTAACTTAGAATAGGAGCCTCGTGTATGAGCCTTTGCTTTTGGATTCTCCAACAGCTACTAGACGATCATTACGGACTACCTGGGCATTAGGTTCTACAACAAATTTTGATTATTTTCAGCCTTTGCATTTCAGGCTATCATTATCGTATGCCAGGAACTTCAAGGATAATTAATTGGCTAGTCCACATACTGTATATACTCCACAAGGTGACCTCTCCGAACACATAAGCATACCGATTTTTAAAACACTATTATGTATAACATTAGACGATGTACTTTTTACTTTGACGTGACCCATGGATTTTTATATAGATTCACTAATTCAGAGATGCAACCACTTCGAGACCCTAAAAGCAAGTGGTATTTAGCCCGGAAGGTAGTTTTCATGCGTGCATCTTTTAACCTTTCGTAACTATTGATTTGAAGTATGAATAAATGGATATATATACAATGCCATAATTCACTGAAATACATGCACATATATGTGCTTTTCAAAAATCACGTCAAACTGCACTAAGTAATAAGTATGGGAAGAAAGCAATCATTCTTGTTAGATTATTCACTGAGCTTATGCTTTTTCTCCAGTGCCAATCCAAATTGATAAAAGTGACACAATAAAGCATACACATGCTTCTTAAATTACAGAGCCTCAACAGAATGGGGCAAAACAAGACCATTTCGGGCACCTTTAATTCTTCTCCAGCCTCTCTAAGTGACATGTATAAGCCGTTTGGTTATATATTCATTTTACATGTGTAAATGAGTTGTATAAGTAAAATCGATTACTATTCCAGGTTAGTCTGATAGGTTATATCTCCAAATAAGGTTTATACATGCCATATGCTAGCCAGTCTGCATATGCGTCATGGATAGCTTCTATGAATTACTTGTGCTATGATTGACTTTGGTTCAGCTTGTAAGGAAGGACAAATAGTTCACTTCTTCAGTTTTATGACATTAAAAAACTAACATGTAGATGTCGATGTTATCTTTTGCAAATATCACTTCAAGTAGTTAGTATTTATTCGGCCGTGTGTTAAATTATGATGTTCATATTGAATGACTCTCATCACTAAAATATTATTACATAATTTAAGAAATTTGTTGATCTAGGACACATACAGTTATTTACATTTTTTTGTAGAATATACAGGAGGCCAAAAATCACAACTTTTTGTTACGTTAATTGGTTGAACTTAGCAAATTATGCAATTTCAGAAACAAGATTTTTGGAGTGTGTTGTCAAAGACAAAAGGTTGAACAGAGGACCTACTCTGACAATGTAATTCATGAAACAAAAGCCAAGGAATGACAATCACGGTCAGCAGAATCTTTATCTAGAGAAGGTAATTTCTGATGAATCTTGTTTATCATGTGAAATTGTCACTATGGTTGGTCTTGTGCAACCTGATATGAACTCTAATATTTTCTTTAGTAGTCTTGGCTACAACCTTTAAGTCATGCTCTGTAAATACCCGATATCCATATGGAGAGCACACTGAGAGATATTGATGCGACATGGCTGGAGCATGACTTATTTGAGATGAATGGTATGGTTGTTCATGAGCTACACACATATGGGCAATCAAAGACACCAATCATTACTGCCTCATGATAGAGTTTGTCATATCTTTAAGGTTTGTTTTATTAAATTTTCCAGGATATTTTTACTTAGATTATTGAAACCACTCAGCCACTTGCTGAGAAGAGTGTCTTAAGATATATTGCAGGGTCAACAAGTCAGTAGTGTGTCCCCAAGCTAATCAGGTAACACGGGGGATATTGCTCAGATGAGTCCTCCACCTACAGTGAGCTATTATTTATGGTCACATATGAGTCCTCCATCTACCTGGTATTCTCATCAGTATCTTTGGGTGCCTCGAACTCTTCTATCAGTATCACCTTGGCCGGGTTATCATCCGTCTCATGAATAACCTTATCTACTTCGGGGTTAATAACAATGTGCTGCTCTTCTTTGACATTTGAGGTGGTGTGTTGGTGATATCCTTGAGCACTTCTCATTTCGTGTTTGCAGTATCTACATTCTTCTTAGGTTTCCATACCTTATTAGGCTTCTCCGTGTTTCTCAAAGGAGCTTCTCATGATTTTTCACCCTCGTCTCTGCCTACAGTGTCTTTTTGGAGCTGATCGTGTTCAGCCAAGTTCTCGAATATGTTGCTCACTAGGTCGTCCTTTTGTCTTAAGGATGATCTTAGACTTTATCTTTTGTAACCAGGTCATCCTTAAAGCTTTTGATGAAGGTCCACCTCCCCCAAGCGCCTCTAACATTTGTCGATAAGAAGCAAAATGTGCTACAATAAAGTCCAACTTACTTTCATATAAGAATTCAACAACGCACCACTCTATAAACATAGCCAGATGACTTGGCATGCTCGCAGCATTACATGGGAATAACTTTGGTGCAATGGGAGCTATAAGAGAGATACACATTAGAACTTCAAAGGTGGGCTAATTTTGGAGGTCGTATTATCTAACTGTCACTACTTTTTTGTTACTCTCAACTTCCTTTCATTCTTCATTGGAAATAAGGATAGCTATCACTCTGTTTGAATTTTATACATGTTAGCGCAATGCTTGAATTGCCTGTGCAACTGTTTTGCCAACTATTTTAAAATGGGTTGAGTTGGTGGCCAATATCCGTAAAACAAAATAGAATGTTGTTGTTTGATAACTAGAAAACCCCTGGTATTTTCTCTTTCACCAGTCTGTCTTTCCAACCATCATGTAGTAATTTGTGATGGTCTGTACTATGATATATTAAACTTGAACTAACTGTTTTAATATTGGTGCAACATCAAAGATCCCATAACCATTTGGACAAGATAAAAATTAAACCATGGTCATTTCTACAGCAATTTCTGCAGCAATTGCCACTGTTGGATATTATAATTCAGTGGTATCATCCTTTAAAATGTAGCTGAGACAATGCGATAAGCTAGGCTAGATCCCCTAGTAAAATTTCTACAGCAGTTTCTACAACTTATGTTTATGCTTTTTCTGAAGTTCAGGTCTTTCATTTTTCTTATAACTGAGTTTCCCTGTTCAAGATCCTCTCTGTGCTGGAGTTCTTCTCATATAATCACAAGGTTTCTCCAAGTACAAAATTCAGGTTTTTGTTTTGGTTGTCCTGCTTTATCTTCAGACTTTGGAATGGAGGCATGAAGCCTAACGGGTTCTTCAGTTATAATAACATTATCAATTGGTGTCTAAGACAATTATCAATTACAGTTTGATTTCTATTTTGTTCCTGATGTATAAATTTTTTATATGTATAAGTTATAGGTGTTTGAATTGGTGTTTTTAATGAAAGGTCAAAGAACATCTTTGTTTGGGGTCAAAATTCATAGAACAACAATCTGACATAGATCTGCAAGCCTTTTGCATTTTTGTATTTGGTAGTCTTGTGAACCTGCCTTTCTGAAGTACTAGATACAGATTTGAAGTCCCCAAAGTATCCTGGGATCCGCTGAGTGATCTATTTATGACTTGTACTGAATATACAAAGATGAATATGTTACTAAGCTATCAAAGGATAATGCAGATACACTCAAATAAGTAGAAATAACCAAATTGAATAGAATTTGATTCTGTTTCAAGCAAAATGTTGTATTTCTTGTGATTCTGATCGGTTTCTCATGGAAACACTTTCAGTGATAACCCAATAGGTATGAATCTACAATACTGGTAATCCAATGTGGTTACTATCCAGAATTTCTCTTTGATTCCATTTCTTGTAATACAGACAGTATTCACTTGTTCTGGGCTACTGTTGGATCTTCTGCACTTGTACCATGTGAGAAATGAAGACTAGGACTGAATTGCTAAGCATCACTAGTGCAACTCTAACTCTACCCATATTTACTATGTATATAAATTAGGAAAGTCACTCAACTAATATGACATTACCCAGATCCACGAATTAATAGAATGAATCCTTATAATTAGTGAAAGAGGTTAAGACTTTTCTGATGATATTGGGATTATATATGTTGTTGGTAAGCAAATTTTGTGTTCCAAAGTGTCAGAAATCACATCTGAACACATTGGGAATAGGCTAAAAAAACTTGAGCTTATCTAGGCTGTTCTTGTTAGTGTGTCTGATCAATGACTCTTTATGTAAGAAATGGTTATCTTTGCACTTAGAACTTAATATCAAATGCAATATTTGTTCAAGATGCAGTGCAAAATTTCTTCCGGCTTCTTCATGAAGAGAAATTGTCTACAATCATTCTGAATTCAATGTACAATGTGTATGTTTTTTGATACTATTTTTCATTGCAATTCAGCATCTTAGACATCCCGTGTTTTGATTAAGATAAATGAAAACAATAAATAAACTGATAGACATCTTGCACTACAAAATATTCACATAACTATTGCAGGGTTGTCATTTAGTTTCAGGGGAAGAAGGATTACACCAAGCTCATTGCTAACTACTTGCTAGTGTTACTATTGGGAAGTCTTCATTGTATTTGTAGGGTCGCCATCTCATGAATTCATATATACCAATATTAGTGGAAGCAACATTGCATCTAACAGTAGAAATGTTGAGGCTTGGTTCTCAATTTTAGAAGAAATATAATTTTTTTGTTTTCCTGCTTATGATTTGCTAGAAATGTCATGGAATGCTATCAACATTTAGTGAGATCTTGTGCTAATGTGGCATGTTGATGTGCTCACTTCTTGCTTTCATATCATGTTCTTACACTCGTGCCCACTGGAGCTATTTTTCTCTAAGGTTAGTTTGAATGAGGCTCTTCCTGTCCTGATGTTAATATATATATGGATATCATTTTTTATTCTTGAGAGTTGTTGTGACTCAACTTTTCCATATATACTATTTTTGAAAAGCTTGGTATTCCTTATATCAATGATGAGTCTTTTATTTTATTTTGAAGTATTTTTGGAATTTGTTGATGGTATATTGGTTATTAATGGAGTCAATAGAAAAGATTCTCAGTTGCTATTTCTGATCCATCTATTGTTAGTTTGTTTTCCAAACCATCTGTTAATGTTTCTATGATTTCTTTGCTTCATGGTTCGTTCTTTTATGGTGGTAGTCCAAGTTGAAACTTGTGGTGTGAATATCAATATAATTTGTAGCTTGGATCGTTCATTTCCATGTTCAGGTTGTTCTATGAATTCAGATTTGTTTGGTTGCCTCCTCTTCTCATCTGCAGATTCAATATTTTGTCAAGTGGTCTGTCCACCTTGCAAAAAGGCCTATCTATATATATCCATATTCTCTTATTATCTTGGTTATAAATGTGGAAAGTATGATAACTTTTTGTTTTATTTAGGTAAGAAAGGATTATGGAATGCTTATCTTTTTGCATAGCTGATACAGAGCATGAATGGAGGCCAGGAGCAGAGCAGTACAAGAACCCTGGTTGAACCTTTCTTGCTTATAGAGTGTTGGATTAAACTTCAAGTAGTTTTTATACTGATGAAGGCTCATTTGAAGAACATGTGGGAAGAGAGAGCCTGCAGGAACTACAATAGAAGTTGAAAGTAGACCTTGCTTCATATACCAATGTCCATAGCCACAAAAGAACATGTCTAGCATACTAGGCAAGTTCCTTGAATTTTTGATATAATGATCTAATTATTTAAATTTCCATTTGTAGTCACTCAATTTCTTTCCCTTTCCCCTTCCATATCAATAAGCTCACAAATATTATCTACATGTCGATTGTATTATCATCCCCATGTGTGTGAGCGAGATGTTCGTTAATGTCTACAACTGATTTTCATAAAGAAAATTGCATATGCTCCTAAGCACAGGTGATACGTTTGATGTTTTGTTTGATATACGTGAAATTTAGGTTTCCTACTGTAAGAGGGCATGTCCACCATAGTTAAGGAAATTGGGAAGTGTGAACCACGCATAATGACTTGGATTTTATCTTAAGGTGAAAAAAACGCAGTCGTGGCTAGTGCTTTCGAAGGGAGAGTTAGTAAAATTGTGGTTGTAGGATTTATTTCTAACTAGGATATGATTTTTTTCCGGTAACAAAAACCATTGATTACTATCTCAGCTCATTATAGTGAATAGAATCACATACTTTCTATATGTCTTCAGTATTGTGAACCGTTTTTATTTCTTGAAATGTTTAAGGCCCATCAAGTTTCAATGTGTCCACATTATCTTATTCCTGAAATGCATGTTCCCTAATTAGTAGTCTATTAACCGATCTTTCTGTATTGTCTAGTCATTATACCTCAATCATGATATGCATAATTCATTCACCGTGCAATATATTTGGATTCCAATAAAATAAGCATCAAATTCTACCATTTATTCATAGTTCTGTAACTTTTTATATCAGTTGTAGACATGAGTTTAGGTATAACTTATTCTTTATATTTAAACATGCAGTAGATCACAAAATCAACTAGCTAGCTGGGTCTTTTATTGTTTTTAGAATCTATAAATGTACTATGACCTTATACATCCAAGGCCAATGTGCGGGTGGATGTTTGATAATGAGATCCCAATTTATCCAAATAGGCTGACGTGTAGTCAACTTGGTTGACTCTGTGACATAAATATACAATAATACCATGCAAATATGGCAACAAATTATACACATATAATGTCACTAGAAACTTACTTGGGGATTTGATTGGTGTTAGAAGATTATGTATGAACCACCTTGCCTTGTTAGCTATTGCTGGTATCCTAACTTCTTGCAAAGAGAAGCATGTTTAGTATTTGTTGTTCCACCTTGGTGTGTGGTTGGATCTCCGACCTTGGTTGGCTCACAGCAATATGCTCTCCCATCTGTAAGTTATACATAATGAATGTAATTGGATTAAAGCTATGTCTCTTTTCATGACACTATATATATACTTATAATGTATGTAGCATTGTTACATATCTATCTCTATTTATACTTGATGCTATACAAATAGAATAGGGTGTAGTTCGCAGAAGTTGTGTAGTGAAGTGGTCCAATGATTTTGCATGGACTTTCTTACCTACGTGTGCATCTACCAGCCTCTAAATTGTTGTCCTCCTTTCCAGACAGTTAAAAATGACATGATCTGTTATGTGTTCTGGAATGGAGCCTACAACATAGAACATGGTTGAGAGTAGGAGTTTCTATATCTACAATTTTCTATTCAACATACCTCTTAGTTTTGATTTTTAAAAGTTTCCCTATTTCAAAAAAGGGGTTTTTAGTTGTGCATGAGATATAATCTAGCTCTATTGAAACATGGGGTTCTCCACTTATTTTAGTTGAATTTCAATAATAAAGGACTATGGTCTGATTGGATGCATGGCAGTTGAAAACCACATTGGTTCCCTGTGATATCTCTATCATAAAGTGTTACCCTTGCAGTTAATGCTTCCTTGGAGTTCATAATTGCATATGATTTTTTAAAATCTGATTCCTGCTACAAAATTTATACCATTCACATATTGTATTATTTGAATTCAAGCTTATTTGAGGTTAATTTTCATGTTTTACTTGCTGACATAAATTGTCGGGTACTACATCTCATAGTACATATAGAAGTCAACCAGAACTACGACCCATTCGATCTAATTCAGAGGTATGAAACACTATTATATCTACAACTTCATCATTATTTAATCCCTGAATTGTAAAGGTTTCCCTTTCTTTTTGTGTTGTCTATCTCACAAGAGGCCAGGTGCAAGGACATGACACGATCCAGATTGTCCCCATTTAGCCAGAGGGGAGTTGATCCATATGCATCCAGGACGTACTTTCTCTTGCATCAGTTATTGGAAATCATCATTGGTATTAAAGGTATCAGGTATGGGACACACAGTTAATATTGTAAGGTGTGCATACTAGAGTCTTCTTTTGTTCGATCATGTACACACTAAGGGTAATTCAGTGGGTAGTCACTTATCAGTAAAGTGGAATATGATGTTGCCTCCTTACTGTCGATCTCAGTCCATACGGAAACAGTGTGATAATGATCTTAGTACGATCATGACCAAGACAGGAGTTATTCACCAACATTAGTCTTCTACACATGTTGGTAGGATGGACGATTGAATTAATATTTTTACTTGGACTAAGACAGTAAGTTAATTTCCATTTTAGTGGTTCGAGACATTTATGTCTACTTTAGTTAGACTGTCAATGACAACTACTATGGAAACCAGTCAACTACATGCTATTTTGACATTTGCCTTCACCTAAATTAGTAACCCATCACATTCTCCTCTTCCTTCTTTATTACCACTATCTGACCAACACAAAGTTATATAGACCAGCTTATCAATTTTCCATCCCATTCCACCAGTCCTAGCAACAAGTACGGAAGACTATGTTTCAGTCTTCATATCAGCACTTTGAGCCTCTTTCTTAGCCAGATGAATGAGAACATTTTTGGGATGGGGTCTGCGATTAGTTCATACACTGGCATGGCCTTTGGAGACAACTTTGTCAACTTTAGCTAATTTCTTGGAGGGAAAGGAAGAACCTCGAACCGGACATCCAAATGCATGATGACCTTGCAAGCTACAGATAAAGCAAATCCACTCTCCCCTACATTCATGCTTGCTTCCAGTAGCCCTTTCTGTGACATTTGAAGCACATGATCTGGTTCTTGGGTGGCATTCTGCCTTGGCGAACAACATTTGCATATTCTTTGTTTCTCTCTCTGTATGTTAAGGTTTGCCAAACCCCATCCCTCATGGGAGTCGTTCCTTCTCATTGAGGATTTTTTTGATGAGGGAGGTTGTCCAAGGACTCAATTTGCTCCTATCGAGCTGAACCTTTATAAAGACATTGGATATGTTGGATTCACTCTATATAGTAAAATAATTGTGTTTACTAATACTACTGACGAATAATGACAGCATGAGATATATTACATATGAAATATTATAACATTCTTTGTAAATATCTTTGTTTAGCCTGATTTTATTATAAATTGTAGGTGGCAATTCCAGATTTATCAAATAAAATAATCATTAATGATACACCATAACAATCTTTGAGATTTTCTTCCTGTCGGTATTTTATAAGTATTAGGATCTATTATTTATTTCTGCATTGCTATTTATGTTTTTGATATTCTTGATAAGTTTGTTGATATCGATTCTAGAGTTGGTCCTTTGTCTTGTTGTGACTTCTCATACCATCACGTACTCTCCAGATCCCAATTAGTGAACTCCACGTTTTGAACTACTGGTTTGTTCATTTGTTCCATTCTTAATACATTACATAGGTACGTATCAGTTAATTAAAATTCGCCTTTGTTTGGAAATGCACTTACTTGATTGGTTGCTATTGTAGGTTCTCTAAGCAATTGGTCCTGATCTTCTCGGTCCAATAAATGCTTTCCTCCCTAGTGATTAGTCTTAGCATTTGGTATCAGAATTACATGTTGCAAGCTCCTAATCTTCATGCAATTTTTTCAAGCAACAGGTTCAGCAAGCAATAGGTCTTCCATCAGTTTTTCTTCTTCACATCAAGTTTATGCTATGCTTGAACTACAAGTTCCAAGATCTTACAAGTAATGGTTGTTTTTATTTAATGCGATCTTCTTTAGAAATCATTGTTGCATATGGCATATTGAGTGGTGTATTTTTATTCAATGCTACTGCTTGATTGTTATCAGAATTAGTTTTACTGGTTTGGCATAGAAATTGCCAATTACATTGCATGTACCCAGTGAGTAGATCCAAGTAAGCTTTTTATGTTTTTTTACATTTGATAAAATTCCTTATAGACCTCCAAATATTTAACCAACTTTATTGGTTAGGATGAAACGATTGTAGCTGGGTTCACATGCATTTTGTCTGATGCTTCTAAATTTTTCTTCGGATGTAACTTTTATTAATAGTTGTGATGCTTTCTGGATTGATGTAGGTTGTATTTTTTTCAGAAAAATGGTTAGGATTCCATCTCAAGCTTGATGGATGGGACCAACATGGTTATTGCTTGTGGTTTAATGATGTACCTTTGAAGTTATGGCTTCAATGCAATATAATAAACATGTTCTACTGCTGAATGTTATTTGGGAGTAGCAATCTGCTGGTGAAAGTTCCACTCAGAGTAAAGCAGTCTCATATTTGCATTAACAATGTTATGGGGAAATTGGAATCTACTAGGTGATGTGCTTTAACTTATCTATACTACTACATTGGTCCATGCTGCTCCAACATGTTACTATAAAACTACCAATAACATCACCCTCAGATCTATCCCGCTGTCAACTTTTAGTAGTTATCAGACGTAGAGTTGAATAGAATGGAAAACCATCAACGTGAAGATCATATTCGCAATTGTGTGGCAAGACATCTTGGCAAGAAATTAATCCACTTGACTGCACATTAAGATACTTTTTAGTTGATTGCTCTTTTTGCTTTAATCAATAGCAACAAAGTTCTTCCGTATTATAGGATTGGTTTTCAGAAAGGTTATAGATCTGTTGGAATGTATATTTTATAATCTGCAAATGTATATTTTATAAACTGTTGACTTTTTACTTCTGATTCTGTTTAGTTTCTGAATTTGAACCAACTATGCAGAGCTCTAGTTTTGGTAGAGGAGGAAGGCACTAATGAGGGTTGGGATTTGAAGAAGATGACAACTTGAGACAATGGTGGAACAGTGGAAGAGGATATCCTCAGGAATAACATCAGCCAGCGAAGCATGTGGGATACCTTAGGAAAGAGAGTTGCTGATCTGGATAAAGACTAAATATATAATGAAATAACTGTATCACTTGATAAAGGAGCCATGAGCAAGAGAGTCTTCTTAATACGTACAATGAAGGTATTGATACTGACACTCATCGTGTTTATATTTCTCAGACCTATGAGTTGTTGAAAATAAGCCATTCACTGTCATGATTTTTGTAACCAGGTTTGTTTGAGCCAAGAAACTTATTGGTTAGTTATATGACATGGATACCATATGCTAGGTTTTTTATTATTAAGAATCTTTGTCATGGTAGAAGTAGTTCGACTAGAATTAGATTTGAGTTCTTTGGAGCAATGAATGTCATGGAGCTGAGATTTTCTATTCTTCTTATGATGACGGGGTTTTTGTAGTAGTTAATCTTTATGCAGAAAACATTTGAAGCTGCTATAGTCTCTTTTAAAGTGATTAGCTAAGAAGACCTTATGATAACACATATGCTTTGAAGCTACTTTCGATTTTTAATAAAAATCAAGATCTTCCAAACTCCAATTCTTGCTCAAATATCAGGATCAAGACATCTAAAGCTGATTGTCACTTTTCCTGAAGATGGCTGAGAACCACAAATTAATGTGCCTCTATTCAAGGTTAGTATGAAATTCTTTTGAGCTAAATATGCATTTTCTTTGGATTATAAATTGAAACCTGTTCTCCCCATTTTAGCTCGGAATGACATGTTTAATCTTTCGACACCTTGAGCTACTAAGTAAATCATAAATTGCTAGATAAGTTCTTTAAGTTGTTGGGAAGATTATGAATTAGCATTTACAGATGCTGTATAAGCTCAATTTGTATAGTTGTTCTCTCTGTTTTAGTTGTGGATTGCATGCCCATGGTTTGTGGTGCTTCCTAGATTGAAACTGGTGATATGCTGATTGAAGCATGTTGATTTTTCCCTCCAAGACGAGGCTACTTTATGTTTCATATTTATGCATATGCCCTCTTTTTGTGATGCAGCTGAGTCGTGTCTGACTATTTGTGCAGTTGTTGGGAAGACCTTAGATGAAGCTAACTTGTTTCTTGGCCTTCTATTTCATTTTTCCATTCTTGACCCTTCTGGGTGTGTTGTGGGTAGGTTTGCTTTTTAGCACTTCTTTTTCTTTTCTATATCCTAGTTTCAAATTGACTGAGATAAAGTAAACATTGATGCAGTAGTAAAAAAGTTTGTAAATTATAGAATTTGTTATGAGAAAGAAATATATAATAAGCATCCGGGGAGTCTGATTAGCCTGCATCGTTAGTATGATCTATCCTGGTGAATGCTTCTAGGAACCCCTTTAGTGATTTTCACCTCTAGTCAGACCCAACATGACTGTAGCATAGCTCTAATTTCATGGATTGCTTCAAACACTATAAAGAAATTGCATTGTCTTATTCTTGACTTCCACACAGTTATTCATACGTTGAGCTAATAGTTTTATATGTTATCTCTCTCTTGCTGTTGTGGTTGTGCCTTCCTTTTGCTTCCTTGTTGGTTAAATAAAGATTGATCTAACTTTTAGCTAGTCTTTTTCAGGTTTTCAGAGTTTGTTTCATGCATGTTGACAACTTTCTCTATCTCTTGCAGCTGGTCTGGTTGGAGTTAGGCTATCATTGTTTTGCGCTCTGTCTTAAAGTTGTACATCTGAAGTTACAACTCTAGAATGATCTATAATCTATAAAAACCGATGGGGTTTGATCTATGATGCTATGGTTTTTTTCCCTTCTACGTGTTCATTATAGACTGAGGTTGGTTTCTTACTTATTAGCTTTCATGTTGGTTGTTTATGAAGCATATGTCTAAACCAAAATCTCTTCTTTGTTTGGCTAGTGATTATGATCTTGGAGGCTAATATGGTTCTGTTGTGTGAATTTGGTTCCTATAGTTGTGTTCAACGTGTGGGAAGAATATCGCTAGCGCGCATCTCATCAAGAAAGCATTGGATTGCTGCAGATTATGATTCAAGTGTCCTTACAAAAATGTCAAACCCATGTTTCAAGGCTATATATGAAGGCTATGTTGATGTTTATCAGTTGATGCCAATTGCATTCTTGACTACTGCTGTTGCAAATGCTCATGCTAAAAAAAATAGAACAATGCTAGCTTAGAGGTTATGTTCCCTAGCAGATCATAATGAACATGATAGGTCTGCAAAGGTGATTGGTATGCAACTGCAATCGCCAGCTCATCGAACAAAAGGAGAAGACAATAAAGACACTGGTTGAGAAAGATACATACTCTTTCGTCAAGATGCATGTAGACCTCAATGAATCATTAATATATATATATCCTTTTCTTGTACACATTGTGTAATAGGGGCAAGGTATACGTCCTCCCCATGTACATTTGACGTTTCAGTATAAATAAAAATAAGATTGTTGACATAATGAGCATAACTTGGTCTAACTACTATTATTTTATTACTATAAGAAATTTCATACTGGCATATTACAAAAATATATGAATAATCTAACCATGCATATATGTATGTGTAATAAAAGTCATTACAAATGTAGCTAGATGCATAATCCAACTACATATATATATGTATAGTGAATACTGCCTTTCCCTACACATAAAATGTATTAATTTCATCTTATTGCTACATACTGACTATATATGTAATTGTAGTCATACATTTAGCTATAATTATACTTATATTTAAAAATGTAAGGACAATATCTAGCTACGCTTCCGGATACATATGAATTTGTAGCGAATGGATTATCTAACTACATATTTGAAAAATATAGTTAAAGGCTTTAGCTATACGAGCATATACTACAATTTGTATGTGTAAAGAAATATGTAGTTAAAGCCTTTAGCTACAAAATATGATGTTTTCGCTATAATTTTTTTTTTTTGTAGTTAAAGATCATTTTTTTAGTAGTGGAATCCATAGAAGGAGTTCAAGACAAACTTGTAGCACGGTTGCGGAAGGCAAGAACATACCCAAATACAAAGGAGGATGGTCACCCAGAACAAACTGATGTCGATCATCACATGGAATGTGTGGGGAGCTTCATTGCCTAAGACATAGAGATGTTGAGGAAGATATTAAGCAAGATCTAAGCAGAGATCATCTATTGTTTTGAGATCAAAATAAGGAGATGCACCATTAACCTAGTAAGTTCCATTTTCCTCCCTCAATGGCAATATATCACTGACCTGGACCACGTGGCTGGTGGAAGAATTCTCATCGGTTGGAATCTGATGATGTGAAGGATTGTAGCAGTGTGTGACCAAATGGTCACCATTAGCTGCTTCAACTAGGGTGGCTTATCATGCATTCTCTATCCCGTTTATGGAAAGAACCTTGAAGCAAACTTAGAAAGACTATTGCCTATCCTAAAGGATACTGCCTAGGAGGAAGTCCCATGGCTTGCTTCGGTGATTATAACAACATCAGGAAGGTGCATGAGAAGCAAGGTGGAGGAGAAGTACATGAAAGAGTCATGAATATCTTTAAAAAACACCATGGATGATGTTGGGCTACATGAATAGAACACTATAGGCAGAATCACTACATCGCTTAGTAAGTAGAAACTAGGGGACCAAATAGAGATCTTGTAACGACCCACACTTTTGAGTGTCTAAGAGACCTTAAAGTCACAGATCGTCACTCATAATTTTCAGGGTCAGGTTCAAAAAATAATACAAAATAGTAAACAATTTCCATTAATAAGCAAATATATATATGTTTTCATAAAAAGCTCCTCTAAGGAGTTACATAACTTTAAACAAAATTAACTTTTACAAGGGTGAGGATAAACCATTAAGACAAAACCTTCATGATTAAACTGTAGTGTCTTCAACATCTTTAACTGTACCCTCATGTCCATGAATCAAGTATATCTGATGCCTAAAATGTCAACAAACAAATACAAAGTCAGTATATAGCTATACTAGTATGTGGGTTCAAATAAGAATCACAAGTACAGATATAAGCAAACATCTCTATTTTATATATAAGAACATAAACTTGTTTTCATATTCTAACCCTTATCTGGTCTACTACCTCAGGTGTAATCACTGTCCCTCTGGGGCTCGTGAGCATTACCCATAAGATCAATCTAACCCAGGGTTCAGAATGTAGTTATTTACTTTACATGATACTCATAGGAACTTTATAGTTTGCAAGAAGTAAATAAACAACCAAGCAGTTTATTTATCGTTCAATCTCATCAAGACACATCGGCATTCTCAGAATTCGATACATATATTCATAAGCGTAATCACATACCTTATGCCATTGCAGAAACCATGCATAATATATCACATGTATCTTGAGAGTGTATCCAAACATCCAAGCAAAAGAGCATTCAATCTAAATTATACATACTACATATGTGTCACCTTGTATTTACATTACATTACTCAGATCTAGATTTGCTCCTAAACTAGGGTTTAGAATTATCACGTGTTTGAACCAGGAATTAGGGTTACAAACCCTAATTCCATCATATCACGGTTTCTAAGATTACAATCTCACTTATGCATATTAGGCTAAACCTTAATTATCATCTTAAGCATATTAGACTAATCATTACATCTAATTCACATTATCAACATTAAGATTATCTCAAGATGTTCCCATTAGTTTCAAAACCCTAAAACAACATATATAAGATTATTAATCTGGAACTGTCCATTATTCAACATTATTAAGGTTTTACTCATTATATTTGGCAATATCAGGTATTAGCCTAATATGAATGAATCTATTCAATTAAACATCAGATTAAGGCAAATCTAGGTTTTCCTTTACATTAAACACCTCTAAACATGCATTACATATACTTTTCAAACAGGAAAAATAATTAGGTTCTAAAACTATTTTATTTGGATTCCTCTCATTCAGCTGATAAACTTTCATATATTACTTGTCTAAATTTGATCATCCTATCAATTTCTATGATCATTTCAAAATAAACCAGTTACTAGCCAATATTAAACTTACACATCAGCATATTACCTTTTATTTATCTCTTTTCTTTTCCTTAGCTCGCGGATCATGGCTGGGGTCCATTTACCCATTAACCCGGACCGGTCCCTCTCTTCTTCCTCATGCGTGTCCTGTGCACCGCGTATCCTAACTAGGGCTATAAATGGGTACGGGTAGACCCGCAGACCTGTAAATTTGAACCCTTAAAAAACCCGTCATGGGTCTAATTTTTTATACCCGCATACCCTTGGACCCGTATACCCTTGGACCCGCATATAAGCGGGTCCAATAATGGGTATGCTTGGACCCAGACCCGCTAGACCCGTGTACCCGCTATACATAAGTAACTACTTAAAGAACATGTTATATATATAATACTTTACTAGTCTAATTAATATAACTCTTGAGATTATAACCTACTCTAACCAAAATAAGGTTGAGACTAGTCATATCATAAAGAATTACCTATTCTAGTTTCAATAATGAACATTATATGTAAACTTAAAAATCAAAATGTCTACTAATTTACATTACTTTCTACATAAGTTAAACATTATGACGATGACTACAAATATGTTAACAATTAACTCAATTAATGTTAATGTATAAAATATATCATTGTCTAATATAACTATTACATGTTAACATGTTATATAATAACAATATCTAGTTGTCTTAAAATATATAGAACATAGTCATTTCTCTTATAAAAATAATATGATGTTTTATAGAACCGCTTACCCGCATACCTGCATCGTATACCCGCTATAATTGCAGGTACGGGTATAGTGCGGGTCCATATTTTGTATTATGCGGGTCTAGAATCGGAACCGAACCCGCTAAATTAAATGGGTATGAATATGGGTATGACCGGACCGGCACCGTACCCGTACAGTTTACACCCCTATTCCTAACTAGGCTTATTGCCGTCGGCGTCGTTCCCAGTACAGCGTCCGCACACCGACGCCTCGCTGGCTAGAAGATCCAGCTCCGGCGCCCACCCACTCCCTCCTCTGCTGCATGCACCGTAGAGTTCTGATCTATCTCTCCCCTTGTGAACTTCCTTGCCGACCTGCTCTAGTGGTCATCGGCTCTAACCTAGGCTCCTCAAGTGCAGCAGCCCTTCTCCCTCCTTGCTTCTTTACCGGTAAAGCACCCATATGGCTCCGATGCTCGGGCTCCTCTCACGCTAGTAGGTTAGCCTTGGTCCCCAACGGCGTCAGGCCCTCTCATCTTCTCACTGCCCTTGTGCGGCAGAGTACTGCAGGGGTCCTGGTACCCTTTGGGTAACCTCGTGGTGAGGGCTACTGTAGACGAACACAGGGAAAGGAAGGAGCAGTCCTGATGCCCCCCGAGCGTTCGGCTAGGAACCAAAGCCTTATTTACAGCCATTGCTCCATCAGCAGGCAGGTACAAGGACAGGGTCGAGATTTCAACGGACCAAGTCATCCATGGAGTTTCTGGCAGACTACAAAGGCCAAGTTTTGTTTCTGGGACGGAGGCAAGGCCTTCTGTCGCCTCTTATCTTTTTTTTTTTTAAAGGCAAAACCCTAGAGGAGGAAGATGATGAAGCACAATGTGGGAGAGGGTGTCCGAGGAGGTGGATAAAGCCTCCAACCGCGTGCCATCTTAGACGGATGCATCCCTTGATTCTGCAGCAGAATGAACGGACACACTTGTCCATTCTGTTTGAACCGACTAAATAGGGTCGTCCTCTGGGGCTCCGTTAAGCCTGCTATCGGATACGACGGGTACATCAAATTGAACGGACGAAACTGTCCAATCCGGACACACTTCAGCCAATTGATAATATATTATTTACACACAGACTGGACGGCACCAACTGTTCATTAAGGTGAAGCACATAATTTAAATGATAATATATTGTTTATTTGGGTGTACCATAAATTTGGAGATTTATATCCCTGTTATGTATGAGCTATCCATAAACTGTATATAGTTACAGCGGCCAATGTTGTATACCACTGAGATTGATGATATAACACAACTACGTAAGATATAATTTCATCCAATCAAAGCACAGGTACAAGATACTAAGACAACAGTTTACCATTCATCCATTGAAAAGAGATTAAAAAGAAGTCTTACAGTGAAGTTTAATAAAAGAAGAAAAACAGCTCAACTACAGGATAAGCTCTCAGCTCAGGTGAGATCAAAAATCCATAGGAACATCCCACGTTGCCAAAAGTACAGCATAAACTAGAACTGAAGACACAACAAAAAACTCTTAAAAAATACAGCAACAACACTCCTTTATGGAAGTAGGATTAGTGACCTTGGCACCAAATAAATCATTCTTCTCAATACTCTTGATCATACCACAAACAATTGTCTGACTCCTATCATGGACAGCAAATAAACCTGACGAGGGGATTCAAAGGTGGTCTTCGCACGATTGGCAAGAATCATCTTCACCATTCGACATCACCATTCTTCAAAAACTAAGGCTCGTTGTCAAGCTCTTTATTGTAGCACCTTCCCATCTGGGTGTGGAAGCTTCCTCAGCTGGGTCATCCTTGGAGTCTTAAGGCAACAACTCTACCCTTGAAGCCCTTGACTTGGAGTACATGGTGATGGTAGCATCCATCCATTACATGGTATTGTAGATGGCATGTCAATACAATATCATGAATTAGCTTATGAACCATCAGAAATCAATGGAACAAGTATGTAATGAATCGTCACTAGTGAAAAGTAGTAAATCTATTCAGAAGAGATATGCAAAGGAAATAGTGACATCCTGGGTAAGCACCAGATATGCAACTATAAAGGATTCTACGCCTTAAGAACTAATTCAATGTCAACACATTTTAGAAGCTTAAATTTGTG
Organism: Alisma plantago-aquatica; assembly: GCA_963693085.1. NCBI lineage: Eukaryota > Viridiplantae > Streptophyta > Magnoliopsida > Alismatales > Alismataceae > Alisma > Alisma plantago-aquatica. Next base: position 1,384,999,807 of record OY856411.1, read on the forward strand.
GAAATCACATCTCCAATAGTTTGAATTCTGTTATAGCTTATAGGAAATATCTCCCATTTTGTTAATAAACAACAATAATAGCAACTCCTTGGCTAAATGATTTATAAGCGCTTAAGATAGATTATGTGGTATCTATACTCAATTCAGGAGTGTCTGAATTCAACCAAGTAATTCAACCACTCCTGAATTGAGTATAGATACCACAATCTATCTTAAGCTCTTATAAATCATTTAGCCTCGAAAATTGTTTTCGTCTACCATTACAATCTCCAATTGCCAATTGAAACACAAAGTTCCACTTAAGTATTCTTAATTGATATTCAATGAACATAGTGTGGCTACTTTTTTATCTTTAGGATGGCCTAGACAATAACCAAAGTAATCAAAGAACACTCTAAAACAATAGCCAAATAAAGCAAGCAGCTTAGATTTTGTAAAATTACATATGATTTGTAGATTAATTTTTAACATCAAGAGTATTTATAACCACAATATGTGATATTCTACTCGAATTTATATTTCACTTCCATAATCAAGAGACTGATTAAATTAAGTTTACCAACGGTGGGATGGATGTCATCCAAAAGTAGTTGTGAAGGCCTATTGTTGTGTGAATGAAGTTTGGAGAATGAGTTAGTAGTGGAACATGCATATATAAATGACATACAATATGTATCATGTTGACATTTTAGTACAACATCAACATTAACTTGCGAATACCTTTGGCACTAAAGAATATGAAAAAAATGCATATACCCAAATCTACCGAATGTTGTAAAGAATTCAATAAATATAAGGCAATGCTCCACTTAGATGTTAATAGTTGTACATGGTTTCTTCTACCAAATTGTTGCTACCACCATGAAGTTATGGTCCAATTACCTGGTCAGAAATTTGTTAAAATGAAACTTGCACTCATGTCAATTGAAACACAAAGTTCTACTTAAGTGTTCTTAATTGATATTCAATGAACATCGCATGGTGACTTTTTTATCTTTAGGATGGCCTAGACAATAACCAAAGTAATCAAAGAACACGCTAAAACAATAGCCAAATAAAGCAAGCATCTTAGATTTTGTAAAATTGCATATAATTTGTAGTTTAATTCTTACCATCAGGAGTATTTATAACCACAATACGTGATATTCTACTCGAGTTTATATTTCACTTCCATAATCAAGAGACTGATGAAATTAAGCTTACCAACGGTGGGATGGATGCCATCCAAAAGTAGTTGTGAAGGCCTATTGTTGTGTAAATGAAGTTTGGAGAATGAGTTAGTAGTGGAACATGCATATATAAATGACATACAATATGTATTATGTTGACATTTTAGTTCAACATCAACATTAACTTTATAATACATTTGGCACTAAAGAATATGAAAAAAAATTCATATACCCAAATCTACCGAATGTTGTAAAGAATTCAATAAATATAAGGCAATGCTCCACTAAGATGTTAATATTTGTACATGGTTTCTTCTACCAAATTGTTGCTACCACCATGAAGTCATGGTCCAATTACCTAGTCAGAAATTTGTTAAAATGGAACTTGCACTTTTGTCCTATGTGTTCCTAAAAAATAAGATATAACCTCATAATTGACAAACACATCAATAAAAAGTTCTTTTTGTTAATTTTTCTGGTGGTCAGGATCTAGCTCAAGATGAAATTTCATTTTGTACCTTCTTGTGTTGAAGATTCAAGAACTACATCCTTTGATTTCCTTTCTATTCGTCAAGGGTCAATGCATGGATATTAGTATTTAAATGGTGCTTATTTATACCTATTGAAGTGATCAACAACATTTTTGAAACCAAGTTTTCTCTAACCTTAACCTAGTGTCATTGACAGATAAGGATTTTCATTTATTTAGCAAGACATGTTCTAGGAATCTAACAATCATATTTCAATTGCAATTTCCTACAGCCACTACAATTTTATACCACTTCATCTCTGATAATCTAAGTTCAGTTATTAATTGATTTTCACCCTAGTCATCGTCACCCCATTAGAAAACCTTAGACAACTTCCCAATATCCTAAATAACATCCACAATGATAGGAAGAGTGGAGATCTAGAAAAATGTTAGGAAAATCGAGTGGATAGGACATGTTCCACTTGAACTAGAAAGAACATTAGCTCTTCCTTCACCTTATGGATTAGAAAAATAGCCCAGGCGGCCGCTTAAGCGACCAAGGGCCCTAGACTCTAACTTGGGCCTAAAGTGGCTGTCAGGTAGTGGGCTATTAAGCGTCCACTTTTGGACCGCTTAGCCCGCTTAGCCCGCTTTATCACCCGCCTGGATTGGCCTTTTGAGCGCCTGCCTAGATTGGCCTTTGGAGCAGCCTCCTGAAGCCACCTAATTAAAAATGGCTCCTAGGGCCCAATTACTTGGACCAATCTAACTTGTCCCACTATCTCAGAAGACATCCCAGTACCCACTTACCCTTATACCTCCTATAGTCGTGTGTTGGAGGAATAGTGCAATCGGCTATTACAACTACAACCAATCCTCCCCCAACACTTTCCACACTTCTTCTTGATGGAAGATTCCTTTTGGAATCTTGTTCAAGGCCCCTAATGTGCCAGAAGAAACAAGATTGAACGGCTACCATTGTGTTACCCTTCAGATGCCGAAAAGGTTATCATGACATAGTGTTGTATTTGTTGTTGCAACTGGAAGGGGCCATCACTGAGGGGTAGCGTGCATGCCAACACGCCCCCACGTTCTCTCCCATGTTCACTCCTTTGTGGCGAGCATGCATAGCTTCCCTTAGCGGTTATGCCATTGGTCTCCTTTGGCAATTGGCGCATCCAACCCACGTGTCCCTCCCTGGATTGTGGCCTTGCTGGTGTGGTTTTGTTGAGGTCCCGAGCCGTGACAGTAGTTGCAAACTCCGTCCAGAGTCCCCTCAATCTCAACCGCCTAGCACTCACATTCATAGCGTCGTGGCGCTTCCCTCAGTCATGCACTAGTCTCCTCTATTGGCGCCTCGATCATCCAACTTTGACTCGGTCATGAGTCATGGTCTGAGCAAGCTTAAAGCTAGCTTCCGGGTCGGTCGTGTGTCAAGTCCCATCCTTGCACAAGATCAATGTTGATGTAGTTGTGCATAGGATGAGTGCAGCTAAAGCAGCAGTGGATAGAGATAGCAATGGTTGTTGGCTGGGTGGTGGGGAAGCAAGCTAAAAGTATGGTCGGTAACAGGCTGCTATCTAGTTGGGCATGGTGAAAGCCCGAAAGAGGCAGTGGAGAAGAATGGTGGTGGAGACTGACTGTAGCACAGCAGTGAGGGTGATTGAGGAAGATGGTGAAGAGTTCCTTGTGCTGGCAGGATGGAGAGAACAAATACGTTGACTAATGGCGAAGGACTGAACGGTGAAGCCAAAGTTGATCAGCAGGAAGTGAAATATGCACCACGTTGGTGTCGAGATGCTGACAAGCTGACTGAACAAGAGTTGAGATGATCTGAGCTCACTCCCTTAGAGTTGAGCTGATCTGAGATGGATGCAGCTCCCTCTGAGCTAGGTCGAGCTTCCCCCGAGATGGCCTTAGTTAAATCTTACATGCTTTTGGACTTGGGAGCTTGAAGGGGTCACAACCCTCCCCCACTAAAAATGTCACTGCCCCGGTGGCAGGGACTCCACTTTAAGTCTTACACATATTCTCCATAGTGTCAAACTCACTACAGTCTTCATTTCGGATGTGTCCATCACATTAACTCCTCCATTTTGTGACGTATCTCACCGGAGACGCTAAACTCTAGTGGAGGACCATATCTGAGGACAAGTTGTGATCGGCAATCGACTCTCAGGGAGCATTTGCCAAGGAGATTTAGGAGACGTTTCTCCCTACCAACACTGCCTAGACCACTAGGGATGTGACCAGGCGCCTCAAGCAAACCGATACGGTGCATGAGTATGTTAAGGCCTTTTTGTCCTTATTGTTGGACGTTAAGGATATGTTGAAAGCCGATGAGCTCTATAACTTAACATAGCGGCTCAAGGACTGGGCTTAGTTGGAGATTCAGGAGACATTTCTCCCTACCAACACTTCCTAGACCACTAGGGATGTGATTAGGTGCCTCAATCAAACCGATACGGTGCATGAGTATGTTAAGGCCTTTTCGTCCTTATTGTTGGATGTTAAGGATATGTTGAAGGCCAAAGAGCTCTATAACTTAATGTATCGGCTCAAGGACTGGGATCAATTGGAGTTGCAGTGCCAAGGAGTGAAGGACGTCCAGAGCACAATGGCTACGACCGATGCCTTATTGGATTTGCCATCTAAAACCACCAACAAAGAGCCAAAGGGGAAGGGCCCTAGAGGCAAAGTTTCTTAAAAAGCACTTTCTTCAAAAAAATTAAAGTTCTTGTAGTTGATTGTTACTTTTCATTAATAAGCATTTAATCATCATTTTCTGAGTAACATCTTTCAATCTTCGTTGTTAAATTTCTCTTTATTTGATACCTTCTTATTCACTATGTCAATGAATTTCATATCATTGTCAACTAAATTTGGTTCCTCGTTCCTACTAATTTAAAATTCTATCTCCTTCCATTTATCTATTGACATCTTTTATTCTAGTAGTATAAGGAACTGATATCTTGTTATTTTTTTACATATTTATTTTGGTATTCTGGTGGATCCTTAGTCTCTATTATCATTATTAAGTTACTAAAATAATTACTATTTCATATTGTTGTGCTTGTATATACGTATTTTTGTTATAACACACTGATGCTATATATATATATGTATATATATATGTATATATATATAATGTAAATACATGAATAAATTTAGGTTTTATTATCGCCTCGTATATATATTTTGAGACTTACACCTCAAACGCCTTGAGGCTTACGTCTCATGACATTATAGAGCTACACCTTAAATTTCATTGCAATTGGATTAACCAATTAGGAGTTGTTAGCATTTGAGAGTAATGTATATTATGCCATTTATTTAACCCTAGGACCTAAGTTCTTAGGTCAATAATTGAATGTGTGACATTTGAATGTCACACGCATCCTTTGAGGGTTGGACATGGACCCCCTGTTGGGCGCGATAGACCGCAGCCGTCCAAAACGATCAGACGCCCGAGGCGTCATTTGCCTTCTCCCACGCTTCTCGGCCAGATAACCCCAAACCCATTCTAACCGAGCAAGCCATATCAGGACGAGATATTTGGAGGAAAGATTCCTCTCATCGAGACGAAGTCAACAAACCCTAATACCCCCTATGTCATCCTCGGATCAGGGAGAACCGACCCTGGGGATCTCACTCTTCTCCTGGTGGCGGCGACAGGTTTTAGGGATTCACTATCCTCACCCTCAAATGCCAATATAAGACCTCCAACAGCTCCGCCCGACCTCCCTTAGTCTCCCACAAAAACCGATTTGAAGCACCTGACCTCTAAGCACCGCCACCTTTTCCACCTCCTCTCCACTGCTACACCACCTTAGTGGCACCTCCATAGACCTCGCCTCACCAAATACTCATCGCCATCAACTCCACCTCAACCCACGGGTGCTTCGCGGTCAACCCCCGCCATCTCAAACACCCTGTGCTCCTAAAACCCCCAACACGCTGGCGACCTTCAACACCCTCACGGCGGAAGGGAACTCCAGGGGGAGACTTGGGGTGGGACCTTGACGCCTGGTTGAGGCGAGGTCCATCAAAGTTGCCCACACCATCACACCACCGCGAGCTCCTTTCTCCATGAGACAGACCCTCGCCAGAGAATGATCGAACTGTTCGGGCTAGCAACAAGGGAAGAAGTGAAGCAAGAGATGAGAGGTCCACAGGACCTAGGTGAACCAATAGCCAATCGCCACATCAGTTACAAGAGATGCGGGCCAACGCACCAACTCAGCAATTCGTGAGCCATCTCGTGAATCCTTAGATTAACCTGAGCCGTAGATCCAGCCAGATCCAACCGTTGATCAAGGTAATTTTTCTTTTTCGTATTTGTCTTAATCAATTGAAAATAGATTATCTTAGAAAAATCATAGTAAATAGTAGGTTGATTGGATAGTAATGAAATTATATATCATTTTCATCATAAAAATTTGAGATATCCAAATAAAATTCTATGATGACCTAGATCTGAGTCCTTTTTCAAAAGTAATAGCCTAAAGCCCTAATGATCATTTTATCATTATCTTTAGTCATCCATGATTAATATCTGACTTGTGGACATCAAAACCCCTAATTGAGTCCTTGATCCCCATATGGCTCGAAACCTTAATCAAATAGGGATAGTTGACTCAATAATTATGGAAAGCCCTAAATTCTAGTTTTTCTCTACATATGTATACTTCATGCAATTATATGTCAAATCCAAAATATTTAATGACCCTATATGATCATGACTGACCTTGAAACTCTAGATCCAACTCTGATCCCTTGGACCATGTCAATCCCAAAAGGAAACCCTTGATCTAATAAATCATAATAGAAACCCTAATTGTGGACGTTTCATTTTGGATGATGAGAGGTATCATTAAAAGGGATGAGACCTTAGTTTTGACATCTGATCTTGTGACTCCAAAAAAAAGATAAAAGTCATGAATAATCCCTGATCTAATAATGAGAAGATAAAAGTACTCATATCTAAAGAATAAACCTTAGTCATGGGTCATATGGACCAATAGTAATAAGTATACCCTTGATTTCCTTTCAGGGTGATCTATTTATTGTTCTTATAAACTCTTGGATTCCAGATCTAATCAAAATTGGTACGTGGTCTTCATTAAGTATAAGACTAGTTTTCTTTGGTTGCTTATGATATGGTGTACCTTGTGTGAAACTACTTGCTTATACCTTGTCGGTTAAACTACTATACTATACTCTTCGCCAAAACTTAATGAAACGTAAAAGGACATTTTGATGAGTTGTAGCTACTAGTGAACATGGCCCAGTATGGTTGTATGTTGCCTAGCATGGATGTATGATGAATTTCCCATGTTAGATGTATGATAATATAATTTTTCCCATATTGGATGTATGATAAGTGCTTATAAAATTGTAGTACAACTGCATCTAATGAAAATGCATAAAAGAGGTGTTTACATGATTTTCTGCCTTAAGCAATTGTTTTCTTTTCTTTCTTATTTCTTCAAGTATTTCCATATATGCAACCATATTATTTTATCTTTTACCACGTACCAACTTTAGTTGATGATTTTTATTTCTCGTATTTTCTAGGTACAAGAAACAAATAAAACATCTCAAAGTACCTGAAGCCATCAAATAAATGGACATGGAGGATAGACTAGTTATATTTCCTTTCTCATCTTATTTCAATTAGATAGTTGCTTTTCTACTAGATGATGTATAGGAAGTTTTAAATCATATGTACTTCCTTTTATAGAACTATTCACTTCTTCTATCCAGAATAGTATGTATGACTTTATTATTATCAATGAATGATTGTTTATGTGGCTACCTATAATGATATTGTGAACAACGATCTGGCTTCTTCTTCTGATCTATTTGACTACCACAATCTATTGTATTTTTCCTTCTGACATCTATAGATATGAGTGCACGCATATCTGTGAATGTCACTAAGGGAAGTATATAGAAATTAGGGTCATCACAGACAAAATCAGGTCAAATGACCTGGGTTGGAAGTACTATGAGGTTCCTGGCCTATCTCTGAAAGATAAGATGAGATGTACCTTTAGTAGTAGACACCATTGATGGAATCTTATATTCAAGAAGCACCTTGCTTGTATAAGGGAGGGTGTTAATGCATGCATGTTTTACTAGAGGGATCCATAAAATGTTGTTATGGAGCAGAGATCGACAAATCAAGAAAGTATCAGAAAATAAGTTGAGAAAATGAATATAGGAGAGCAATACATCACATAATGATTTTAATAGTTCAATGCATTCATGTACATTATTTAAATGCATCTAATTATGAATGTGTTTTACTAATAGTTCAATGCATTCATGTACATTATTTAAGTACACTAATTAACACGACAAAATTGACGTGTTTTACTATCATGTTGGAGGTAGTGAGTCAATTTGGTACCAATCCATAGGGGCCTTTCTATATGCTTTGTGAGCCTCTTTTGAAAAATGAAGTGGAACTCACTAAAATCTAATTAGAGGCACACAAAGATGAATGGAGAAGTAGATGTATTGTCATGAATAATAAATAATATTATTCCTAGTTCAATAAGCTCAATTTTAAATAATTTAAGCAAGAATAACATAAAATGTTGTCATTGCAATATATAAGAACATCCAAAAACCATAAGACTGAACGAGCCAAGTAAAGTGACATGAATCATAACTCACCATCACCTATAGACAAGATGATAAAATTTGTTAATAATAAAGTCAACAGGACCCTTTATTGGAAATTAAACATATCAAATTAATCAAACATTTATAATATTACTTTTTAAATAACTTATATAAAGTTATCTCAACAAACTATCCTCTCGCATATATTTTTATCTCTCAAGTTTTAAGAAGTCATATATAATCAACAGTTGACTCAATAGCTCCTACAAAGAAAATAAGGACAGAATTACTATATGTAGCAAGAAATTTATTACAAGAATGAATACCTAAAACATACCTTGATCTTTGAAATAAAAATAAAAATAGAACATTGTTACAATTTATCATTAATGGCTTACATGTAAAAGCTTTACTATAAATCCCACTTGTATTTTATTTATCATAAAAGGTTGTAAATGTAACGGACATACATGTCTATAAATATTAACAAGTATATACATCTAATTTTATATAATTTTAAATGTGTATACTTGTGCATGCCTATGTGAATGTACATAGTTGTATGTACATTATATACATACATGCATATATATATATTAATTATACTAACATATATGTGAATTTATGTATGCATTTATAAGCACCACGTGCTTTTCTGAGGTTGAGTCTTGCCTCACTGGGAGAAAAATGACTTGATGTGTATCATGCCTTTTCAACCTTGGTTGTGGGTCCTGGAATCTAGCCCTCTTATCCACTATAGCATTTTAAATTAAACCCATGGATCAATCCATGATGCGTGAACCGATCACATAAACTATATAATATGTAATTTAAAAACTAGTCATGTATTCTACTCAGTAACCATTTATATGCCAATAAAAGTGAGATCTAATGAGGATGCGTATGTAGGTCATGTATGCACAAACGAGTAATGATCTATATACTCACTCAGACATTTAACTATGTCTCTAGAAATGTCGCTCTCATATTACATAAATCATAATGTATGTAACATGAAGGGTCATTCATATTTATTGCTTGGTTAGCACCATGGTGTTGACTAGACGAGAGTTTTACAAATTTACCAACATCACAAAAACACCCTCCTTGATTGTTATTTGAGAATGATCCTATAGTCATGGCCTCCCTTACAAAAGGGAGAAATAGCATGAATGCATGACATCCCCGCAACAATAAGAATTATAACATATTCTTGATGATACAATTCTTGTTGTCATTTTAGAGGAGCTTCCTCTACATAATTGTTTACACGCTGTGGTGTTAAGGTGTAATGGGTTTGGACTACATATTACTAGTTTGCTAGTGTAGTTAGATGATGGTAAAGAAGAGGTAGGGGATGGTGGATTCTTTTGCGTGTCTGATAGCAATAATCTATAATTGAAATTTGGCATAACAACCTTATTCATGCCTTCACTTTAACAGACCCATTGGTTCTGATAATCCTTCTAGGCATTTAATTAAATATGTCATGGACAGGGGAAATTGAGCATATCTTTACAAGATGTAAGTCCCAACTACCATATTCTATTTTATACGAGTATATGATATTCACACACACAAAATACTACCAAGAACTAGAGTGAACTACTAGAACACTGTAATACATTATAGTAAGGAAGAACCCAACTCAGGGATATCAATACCTGGCCTCGTTATGCCTTCACAGTAGAAATCCAACCATCATGTCCATGTATGAAGTAGACTATCATCATCACCATGGCCTTCAGGGATGCTCTGGTTCATGCATCATCTTTGCAGATGATATGTCACTCAATACAGGCCACAAGGAAATAGATGGATCTACTTTCCGCCACCCCCTACAGCCGAAATACTCCACTTTTGAGTAGTGCAGGACATCAGCTCATACAATGCCATCGTAGCATCCTTCCGTGAAGAGGATTTGGACGAGGAGCGAAATTGGGTAGTTTCGGATATCTTCCAGCATGTGGTCGTCGTGTGGTAGGCGGAGGAGCATGCACACCGCGTCGGACTTGGTAATGAGGGTGCACGAGGCTAAGCAGTGGGGGCATGCCAGGCTTAGTAGCGGGGGCGCCGGACGAGGCGAAGAGCGTGGGAGGTCAGAGTCGTGAGGTGAGAGGTTGTAGTGCTAGAGAGCGATTACGTCGAAAAGGAAATAGAGGAGGTGAGGAGGTGCGGTGGGAAGATCGCGGTGGTTAGGATTTGGGTAAGGTCAGATTTGAGCAATCGGGGTTTTCTTACTTTTAGGGCCGGCGCAAGAGCGTAGAAGGGGAAATGAATACAGGAGCCCTGAGGATAAATTTCGGTAGTCACGGGGGGTTGAGAGTCACACCCGCAGCGGCTATCCGGGTGGGAAAGAATAAACCGGCTCGGGATAAATATGAAGGGAGTTTAATAGTTCAAGGGGCCCGTTGATTCTGGCCCACCGTCAAATGTAAGAGATTTAGCCCGACTAAATTGCCCAGCTTTTCACAAGTGGATCATGAATACACGAACCTTATCTTTGGTCCTATTCTTTTAAGGATCCTTTCTCCTCCCTTTCTTAATTACTTTCCAATCCTATTGTCCCTTGAATCGTTATATGTGTCTATGAATTCATGCCTTGCCGAAAAATATAGTCTATATTTTCTTGCCATAGGCCTCTCTCTCTCTCCCGCTCATAGTTATGGCAATTTGATAGAACTTTTCACAATTCATATTTATTAAGCGGGATGTCTTTTATATACAAAACTTATTTCTTTAGACATCTGATAAAAACAATTACCATTACGTTATGGAATGTCCTTTAATCCCAAGTTTTAGAAATCTCTTTCTTATCATTATTATTTTTAAATATACCAAAAAGACAAACTATATATTCTTGTTTGGTGCCTCAACCATGGTATTGCCAATCTTAGCTAGATAATTATCTTCTAATTTTCTAAAACACCATAAATCCTATTTTTGATAACTTGATGATTATTTCATTTATCATAATAAAAATCCATTATTATTAATTCCTTCTATTTATTTAATTTTTGCCACGAGCACCCATGCTACAAAGGTGATCAAACTTATTATTATTCCACCAATAATACCATTGAGAATTTATAGATCAATTCATTGCTTATATTTATAAAATCCAATTTTTACCAAAATTGAGGATATTACAGATCTTCCTTGATAGGGGGTTAGTAAACAACACTATGGTGGTTGTGATGCCCAATGTGGTCATCAGACTTGGTTCACACCATTTCAGCAAAGGTTAACATCAACAACTTGAATGTCTGGTGTGAGTGGAATTGGTTTAAGAAACTGGTCAACAACTACTGAACCACTCAGGTGGTTGGAAACCCCTTGTATCGTGTTCTTAGTAAGCTACAAATAACTAAGATTGAGTTGAAGAAGTGGCTGAGTGAGGAAGTCAACTTCATAATATCCTACGAGAAGCTAAATATAACTAAGATGATGCCACACAACCAATAAGGAACAATCCCTTGTCTTTGGAGGTGATTGAGGGAGATAAGAAATGTGAGGAATGAGTCAAAAATCTAGATGAAGTCGAGGAGCAATGCCTATGGTAGAATAGTAGGTTAAAATGGATTGCTGATGGATATCACTATTATAGAATTTACCACACTTCTATAAAAAAAGGAGATGTGTGATGTGATACATGAGCTCATAAATGAACATGATATGGTGGTGGACATAAGAGAGGAGATATCTATTCATGCCATTAACTTCTCCACCAAACTATACAACTACAAACATATTTATGATGGCAGATAAACCAAGCTACCAACATGTAGGGTTACATATGCCATGCATGCTGATCTATGCAAGGGTTCTACAGAGGAGGAAATGAGAGAGGATGTTTCCTTAATTCACCACTCCAAAGCACCAGGCCTAGATGGCTTCATTAACCATTTCTTCCAAGCTATGTGGTTGATAATCAAGAAAGACATGTGTGATGTTGTTATGTGGTTCATTAAGGGGGTTCCATGGTCAGAGTGGTAAACCACATGTTCATTAAACTTATACCTAAATCAAATGCTACCAAAGAAATGAATGACTATAGATGTAAAGAAGTGAAATCACCTCTCTACTAAATATGGTAAATAAAACACTAATGAATAGCAGTGGAATTTAGAACTTTGACTATATTCAATTTAATAAAGAGTACATCAAAATTTTCCCAATAAGGGTGTACATGCTTTATACAATTAAAAGATCTAAGGTATAGGAAAACTAAACAACATAAATATGTCTTAAACAAAATAACTTCTTTTTCTAGTCTTAGGCTGGTTCACCATGCTCCTGTTGCACACTCTGATCCTAAACCTGGGTGGTTGGGATCACCCAGCAAGAGGAGAATAAAGTATGCATCAATTAAAGGAATAAGGACAAATAAAGTATAGAAAAATGTAAACATGAAGTAATAATTCCACTATGCTAAGGAAATGACAAAAGTATGAGGCACATAAAAGAGAATACTTGCCTAAACGTCACATATAATACTGAAGTATGCATGGTAAAAGTATGAGTACATTATCTAAGTAGGGCTGAGGAAGATACCAACCTAAAGCAAAACAAATAGGTGAGGGAGAGTGGTCACATTCCCAAACACCTAGGGAATATATATAAAAGCGGGGAGAGTGGTCACATTCCCTAGGGCTCATACCCAAAGTATATGTGGCTAGTACAAAGGTACACTACATCAGCTAATAAGTCATCAAGTTATCATGCTCAAAAAACAAGATGGAAATATTAAACAACAAATTAATAGTGACATGGCAGGGTGTATAAAACCCAAACAAGTAGTGAAATAAATGTGCCAAAAGAGTATAAATGGGGAACAAGGTATAAGTCTATGCCTAATTAGGAATATTAGGGTTGGATAAAAAAATGCCCAACTTAGGGTTTAGAAATGCACATACATAAATAGGGTTGCACATATCTCACTTGAGATTCCTAGAGAATACCTTTCATCAATTAAGTTGTATCCAAAACCACTTTTAACCTATTGACAAATTTCACCATATGTATTAGGATATTGTAAAGCATAAGGTGTAGGAAACCCTAACTTTGGACTTTCTATGAAAACCATCAATTTAGGACTCCAAACTTGGACCAATCAATTATTTGGATTCTCTTGATTAAGAAAACATATTTATTTCTTAAATTTGGAGTAAAAATGAATTAGTTATATATTTTAAGGTTTTTATATAATTAAAATAGTTTTTATAATAAACATTGAAATGGGGATATAAAAGATGTCTTGAAAACTATAAAATCATATTCTTTGTGAAAAATCCTTTCCAACGAGTATTTATTTGTATTTTTTAAACCATCCTACAATATATTGTGAATTTTATAGAATCGACCAATAGAAAATCACCAAAAAGCAACATGTGTATATCAAAATCCCAGTCAGCAGAAGATGGACCTGGGCCTGTGCTGACTTGGGCTAATCAACATCTGATAGCTAGCAAAGAGGGCCTCACCCCAACGGATCAGTGATTAACAAAAAACAAAGAGTGAAATACTGAGAGTACTCCTTGCTAGCTAAATCTATTGATTGAAAGGGAATGGATATCCAGGTCATTTCATCACCTGGTTTGTCCCTATCAGTCATGGTGTTCCATGAGCAGCCTGAGGTCTGAACTTTAAGAAAACATATTGCAACCCAGGGCAGATAACAACAAAATGGGGTCGGGAAAAAGTTCCCTTTCTTTCCTTGAACGCAGGGACCCCATGTTCAAGCTCCATCATGCCCAAGAACCTTGGAACCAGGTTCCACCATGGTCAAATAGGGGAGGGAGTCCAAAGCACCACAGCTCGCTTTCATTGCTACACAACTTCAACTGGATGCTGGAAAACCATCATGGAGGTTGGACGAGACCAATGCAGACGTCGCTGAGGGCATAGGTGCCATGAAATGGAAAAACGTGAGAACACCGGCGAGGCTCGAGGCTGAGCTATAGGGTACAGAGAATGGGACATCACGTGAAAACACGGAAGCATGTGATGGAATCAAAATACATGTAACACATGATAGGAATGATAACTGGGACTTTAGGTTAAGTGCGAGATATTAATGAAATCATATTAAAATCTTAATAAAACCTTAAATTAATTTGAGGGGTCAAACATTGACCAATTAATCCCAAATTTGAACCATAGGCCCATATTAATGTATAAATAATGCTATGCAATTAGATTTTCATTTGTCATTAGAATTGACCCTTAACCACCATATTGGCCATTAGTATATATATTAATGTATTATAGAGGGTGAATTAATATAAAAAGTCTTTCTAATTAAATCTTTAGATGAATATTTGACATAGACATTATACACTCATTCAATAGTCATGTCACACCTCCTATTATCCTTTTTATGCTTTATTAACATTTATGAGGAGAGAGAAAAAAGAGGGTTATTCTCTCATTAACTAACTCAATTCCACATTACTTCATATTTCTTGTCCCAAAAAGACATAAAACTCTAAATTAATATAGTGTACTAATTATCTCTCATTAATGGTCATTTTACATTATTAGACTCTAATTAATTAACACACTAGTTGAGATATTTGTACAAAAACCCCTTCATTGAAATGAATATGGGTCAAATATAATTCACATCATTATGTATTGCTCAATTCCAACATTGAGGATAAAGAGGATAGGAAAGATAGGAAAATTTAGGAAAAAGGCCAAAAAGGATGTGGTGGAAATAAAATCTTGAAAATAAGTTAAATTGCAAATAAACCCAAGATTCAATATGTTACAATAGACTGATCGCCTATTGCTCAATTCTATATAGAATCATCTCCAAACTTCTATCCAAAAGGATGAAGGAAACACTAGCTCACATCATATTTAATGAATAGAATGCTTTCATCAAGGGAATAAAGATGGAGGACTATCACTCCTAGCTATTGAATTTCTCAACGAATTCAATAGAGGGAACACAAATGCTAAAACTTCTTGAAAAATGATGTCAACAAGGCATATGATCACGTCAATTGGGCCTTTCTTAGGGATATCATGTATGGAAACTTGCTCATTTTCTATCCTTATTAATGGCACACATGTAAGGTTGTTTAAGTCATATAATAGACCACACCAAGGTGACCTGCTTCCACCTTTGTTATTTACCCTAGTCATGGAGGGATTGACACACCTAATCAAAGTGTCAGAGATCAGAGGTTAGATCTAACCTTACAAGGTGAAAGGGGTGAAAGTCATGTCTCATCTAATTTTCACTAACAACATTCTAATTTCTTAGTTGGGAATGCTAGAAGATTGAGTGAGGTTAAGAAAGTGCTCATCCTCTTCAACAAAATCTCCACACTCTATATTAGCTCCATCAAGTCACACATTTTCTTATCAAAATCTTGTGATAATAGGAGAGGTAGATTAAAATCTACTACTAGTAAGGAGAGAGGCATGCTGCCAGCTAAATACCGCAGTGTGCCCCTCTCTACCGGGAAAGTCACCACTGAAGATTTTAGCATGCACTTGAACAATTGTATAATGAAAGTACAAGAGTCGAGTGGATTAAAATTTCTATTTCTAGACGTGTGGTTCTAGTTTGTTCAGTGGTTCAAGCCACAATTCACTTCTTGGCTGCAATGGGTGATATCCCTAACCCAATCATTCCTGCAATCCGATCCTTGTCTGTAAATTTTGCAGATAGGGTGCATTTCATCGCCTGGGAGACTATTGCTAAACCTTTTAAGATTGACGGCTTCTAAATCACTGATACTATTGAGCTTATACAAAGCTACACAAAAAAGGAAGCTGATAGGTTCCTTTATGGCATGAACAATATATGTGTAAACTAGATGAAAAGGCAATATGGAGACCAACCTCCACCGACCGTAGGGTGAAACCCTTCCAGGACGTGGCGTAGCATGTGCAAGTTCTTTGATTACTCCCAACACTAGTACCATGTTGATGTGAATGGTAATTGGGTCGTTGGTAGCTTGTCACCACTGATCAACATCAGTACATGTATTAGAAGCACTACCAGAGCCGTTGCAGACATGTTAGAGGCCCCAGGACGAAGATAAAATTGGGCCCTCTGTATACTCTTATTTAACAAATTTAAATAAACACAAATTTAGTCATAATTGTCAAAACTGTCATATAAAAAAATAGAACATGTTCTTACAAATAAACTAAAAAAAACGTAAAAATTAAATATAAATATATCCTTATCAAGCTTCACTCATCATATAAAATGACTTCTTTGAGCCTTTCTAGATATAAAATCTTGAATAACAATGTCAACATCAATATTTACCAACATATATCCTTCTCAATGCATAACATTGCCAAACTGTTCAATCTTTTTTGAGACATTGATGGTCTAAGGTAATTTTTCGATAACTTTAGCTTGGAAAAACTCCTTTCTGCAGACGCTACTGTCACTGTCATTGTCAACAAAATACGATAAGAAATTGAAATATGAGGGAAACAATATGCATCTTTCACAAATTCAAGTACTTCAATAGCTGACTTTTTCTCTTCAGGCAAACTCACCTGCAATACTTTCAACTCGAAAAAAAAATCATCCAAGTTTATGTCTGATGAACTTTCATGAGAAAAAGTAGCATGAAACTTAGTGAAACATGTCTTTAGGGTAGCTTCATCCAATGATTTTAAAATCTGTGATTTATATAGGAATCCAAAAGTATCTTCAAATATCTTCACTTGCTCAAATCTCTCCTTCAAAGAAGAGATTGCCATATCCACAACCACTACAAAGTAATTCACTCAAAAAGACTCTTTCTCTGATTGATTAATATCATCATCATCATCATCATTCTCATCAAATTTTCTTTTCCTAACAATGCAACGCTTAACTTGAAATGTTGGCTCAACATTCATCTCAGATAAAATCTTAGTAGCAACAACAATACTAAAAGCAAATCCTTCATCTCTGTATTTTTCAAGAAAGACACCATATCTTTTAATAACTTACCAGTAGCATCAATGCAGATTTAGATTGCAACTTCTTACTTACTCTATCAACAATATATAAAATTTCATGCCAAATTTCAATACCCAACATAAACTCAAAACTCTCGATCGAGTAAATCAGACTATTTGCTTCACTTTATGTCTTAGCATCATCACGAGACTTGGATAATTTCAATAGAGCCAACTTGATTTGAGGAGTTTCAAATCTAATAGCTTTGACACTTTTAGTACGACTCTCCCAATGAGTATTGGACATGGATCCTTCTCAGTTCTCACCCTGCACCTGCAGATGCCGGCAAAAATTTTGATGACGGATGCACTAGCACGGCAGCAAGAGGCGTCGTGGTCCTCGTGAATGTCTGCGGAAAAGGAGTAGTAGAGTTTGCGGACAAGGAGAATAGGAGACACTGAACATGCACGATGGCAAGAGGCATCATGAACTTCTACAGAGGAACAATGATGTCGCTACAATATTGTCCGCCGAATGTGAATAAGCAGAATGAACGGGAGTGGAGAGCGTAACTGCCGAAGGGTTAGTGGAAGTCGCAATGGACAAAAATTGATATTTTGAAATAGCAAGAGATGTTTAGAAAAATAAAATTATGGGCCCCTCTCTTTGTTGGGCCCCTGTCCATCACCCAGGTTGGCCCCCCCAATGGGTCGGCCCGGAGAACTACCTTATGGGCGGAAACCCTGTGCGGCATGTTTCACTGCCCAAAATGGAGTACTCTTATTTATAGATATTTACTTAATATTATACCATCAAAAGGTAGAATGAAGAGGTGGGGCATTCATGTTATTTAAACGTGCAATCTCTATAAGGAGAAGTTAGAAACATGTAATCACCTCTTCTTTGCTTTATCAAATTTCTAAGCACCTATGAAGGATTATCTACCTTAGGAACAGATGGAGTAATTGGATTTCCTCTGATTTGTTTGACACTCTCTCCTAGATAACCAGTAGATTCAAACACAATAGAGAGATGAGAGAGTTTGCAAGCCTCTGCATCACTGGATTGTACTATATTTCATGGAATAAAAGGGCCCATGGCCAAAAGGACATTGATGCCCTCATACTACTCAACATTATTACGAATGATATCAGATGTCATGTTAAACATAGGCACAATCTCTTAGTTAACATGGGCTCATATTCACTGTTATATTGGGGCTTTTGTAGTTAGATTCCATGTATAACTTTTCCTTTCTTAGTTTTGGGCCTAACTTTTGTTAGATGCCCTGCTTTGTATGTATGGCTTTGCTATACCCATTTTGGTTATGAAAAAAGAACCGTGAGAATTTGAAGTCAAATTAATATCCATAAGTGTTATTTCTATTTGTTATAAACTTATGAGAAAAATTCACAATGGAGAATCAGATGTCTTGCATACTTATTTTTTTAGTTTTCTAATGCTACAAAAATAAAGCATGTCGATAACTATAGTGTGGGTAAGCCTTTTTAAAATATAGGAAACTATATAGATTATATGAAAGAATATTCGTGGCTACAACTCACAAGGACAACAAAGACATATTACACATTATTTTTTTATCACCTTGGACTAAGCATACTACCCCTACTAATATCTCATGTATGTACCCCACTCTCATCCTAAGTGCTAGTTACAAGAACTACAATTTGTACTTTTTAATTTTTCAATTTTTGGTGTTGTGCTACGCCCTACAATATTATTTTTAGATTTGGTGGTACATGTAAGAACCATATGAGATATGTTTATTTATAGGTCTTGATAAAGGATCACTCTCACATTCAAGAATTTAAGATGGATGCAACCTTGGTATTACGGGATTGATAACGATTCGACATGAGTCTAGATTTCTCATATATAAAGAAGCTACAAAATGTATGCATGGATAGAAAAATATAAATGCGGGGACCGTTAAGAAAGCATGTAAGTTATAATACCCAAAAACTGACTATCTTCTATCAATTAATTGTTTTCAGATATTTATATTTTTTGCTCAACGAAGTCTAGTACAACATTTTACAAAAATGGACAATTTTGTATTACAATATCAACCTAAAACTCTTATTATAGAAGGGTATATAGTATTTAGAAAAAGTGTAACTTGTTAAAAAATCACAATCATATTATTAAGTTAATAAGAAAGTGTGGAGGAAACTATGAAGTTAGGTAAAGGTTGAAAAAAATAGGTATCTAACTTGAAATATGTAACAAAATAAAGTTGTTTCTCATCATGATGTGTAAATTTATTGTAACTTGCATTTCAAGAAGGATATAATCTATTCCTTTGGCTGCTACAACATGACAGACTACTCGCAAATGCAATGTGAGTAAGAGAAAGATGGCTGATAATGGGGCTGCTAGAGGTGTGACATGGACATGGAAACATACCTCATGCTTCGCGTGATTGCCACTTCATAAAGCCTATGTGCCATTGTATATACCACAATTTGATGTCGGATTGCTTCACCATTGATAACGTTCATGAATTTGTCAAACTCAAAATTCCAGGTGGCACACCACTCTATTCTTTAATACTACTCTTATCTATAATAGAGGCGTGCCACCAAAAATAAAGTAAAAGATACAAATGGCAATAATAAGCAAATCTTGAGAATTATTTGGGGACAAATAAAGAAATAAAATACAATATTAAGTTGAAAAGAAGCAAATGTGTAGTCTTACTTCAATAACTCCATTTACTCTATTTTTCACCTAGAGTTTCAACTCATGTTCTATGCTACCCTTTAATATACCATAGTGATCGATGATCTGCATACTTGTAGATTATGAGGGAGTCTTCGAGTTTTATTAAATTCTTATGCATGTGTATACGGGGGCTGGGATGAGGAAATGATGTTGTAGAGTAATGATGTGACTGGGATAGCAAATGTCATATTCCATGATCTTTGGAGGTAAATGATTCTTGGCCATGTTTGGAGGTAAGGAACAAATCATGTTGTGCAAGTGAGTCATACATGTTGGTTGTTAGTGTTACATGCTGCTTTTGTGTTATCTGTTGCTCTTTATAGTTTTTTTTTACTTAAGGAAGAGCAACATTCAAGTTTGAGGTTTCCTCGGTCTTGATATCCTAAGTCTATCTGGTCCGTTTGCTTCTATTTCTTTTTCGCATGTTAGTAGAAATTTAAATTGTGCTGCGCACACTGTTGCTAAACTAGCAGCCGAAGGGTCCTGTTGTACCAGTAGGGACCATAACCTGTTTCCAAAACAGGTGCTTGATTGTGTTCTGGAAGATTTATCTTAAATAAAGAGAGTGGGACTTTAAATATATATATATATATATATATTATATTATATATATATATATATATATATATATATATATATATAAAACTCAAATTTCAAGTACTTGATTAGATTCTACCACCGTGAAGAAGGATATGTTTTCTGATATAACCCCCGCTAATTATCACTAAAGACATGAATTTATTGCTTAAAGCATATACAAAAACATTCACCCATATTGTCTATTCCAGAATAACTGTAGCAACACTTGTCGTGGAGAATGCATGCGGATTTCTTACTCGCGAGTTACAACCAATGTGCTCAGATAGTAAACGGCATTCAATTGTAATTGACATACATGTTTTAATGACTTACGGATACATCATGGTGTCAATATGGTATCAACGCTTATAAGTATCTTAAAATATGTATCTTCACATGATGTCAATATGTATCAACGCTTATATTTAATTCAGATACGGAAAAAATAGAATAAATTAAGTTTTATAGCTCGTACGGAGAAAACATTGAAGTCAATGACGCTCTGGCATCTAGCTGATGTGTCTAGCTATGACAGGCTAAGCGTGCCGCGTGCGTCAACCATTTATTGCTAGCTGTATGACATTTGAAACGTTATAAAATACATACATGTACAAAAGCTTTAAAACGAAAGCTCAACCAGCTGGCAAAATGAGTACGATCCACGACTTATCACTGCTGTTGATTTGGTAAATCCAAACAGCACTGTTGTGTAGAGGAAAATTTGACCATCATTAAGGAGATAGTGATTGGACTGTGATATGCAGTTTGCCTGATCTGGATGTGGTAATCATTTATCCAATCACCAAAAACTTGTTGCAGTAGCTCTAGTGACATGCAAATAATAAAATATTGATTCACACATCATTATATACTAATTGTGTTATAAATGAATTAAAAGACATGCAATTAAGATCAATCTCACGAAATCGTCAAAATTAGCATACAAAAATCGATATAATTATGGATGCATCAAACCTTTACGAAGAAAAATTGTCAATGATTAGAACTCATCCGACGTAACCTAGGTCCTTAATCACCACACTCTCTTTCTAGAATTGAAGGCAACCTGTATGGAACCTATATGAATCAAATATGACATTCCTCATACTAATATGTGTAGCATATACATGGAATCATGATGTATCCCCAAATCAGTACATAATTTGGAGTAGGACTAGAGGAATAACTTAATGAACCTAAAATCATATAAGTAGGATGCACATGTTCTAAATCTTGTTCTACACTTCTTCTTCCATTTTCTAACATGTCATCCCCCCCTAAAAAAAACCATAAAATGTGTCAAACTCAAAAATTCCGGGTGCCACACTACTTTATATGCATGCTTCTTTATTACTACTCTTATCAATTATAGAGACGTGCCACCAAAAATAAAGTAAAAGATGCAAATGTGCAAAAATAAGCAAATCTTGGAAATTATTTGGGGTAAATAAAGAAATAATATGCAATATTAAGTTGAAAAGAAGCAAGTGTAGTCTTACTTCCATAGCTCTATTTACTCCATTTTCCACCTAGGGTTTCAATTCATGTTCTATGCTATCCTTTGATATGACCATAGTGATGTATGATGTGCATACTTGTAGATTATAAGGGTGTCTTCGAATTTCATTAAATTTTTATGCATGTGTATATGAGGGATTGGGATGAGGAAATGATATTGTAGATTAATAATGTGACTGGGGATAGAAAATGTCATATTCCATCATCTTAGGAAGTTAAATATTCTTGACCATGTTTGGTGGTAAGGGACACAGTATGTTGTGCAAGTGAGGCATGCATGTTGGTTGTTAGTATTATTTGTTGCTCTTTATAGTTTTATGTTACTCAAGGAAGAACAACTTTCAAGTTTGAGGTTGTTTGGCGAATGCATATTTATCTTAATGTGGGTCTATTTTAGAATAGTTTTGAATCTATAACATCTCAGGATTTGAGGCCTCAGATAAAACAATCTTATAATCAATGATTGAACTACTCATATCACAAAGGTACACCTCCTTTTAAAGGAGCTCATCGCTAAAGAGTTCTGTAATTAATTATGCTCAACCCAGAGTAGTAGTAGAATGGGTTACCAGTGAGTGAGGACAAAGTGTGTTGTTAAGGCCAATGATGGTCTGTAGGGCCAGTCATCATTCTTGAAACTCCACTAGAGACTTGGGCAGTGGGCCCATGCATTACAAATGGTATCAGAGCCAATTCCCCTCAAGTAGATGTGGTCCACTTGAGTTTGTGGCATGCTAGTCTTTGAGCCGTGTGGTCTAGGCATGTTGAAAAGGGCTATACTATTTGATGGAACCACCCCTGCACTGGTAGCCAATATGGGGAGCGGGGAGTAATGGGCCATTTGGGTATGCACTGAAATGGGGATAGATTATGATGCCATATAGTTGAGACTAGATAGGGACGTCAAGATTCTAAGTGGGGGATATTGTAACGTCCCAGGATTTGAGGCCTCAGATAAAATGATCTTATAAGGAATGATTGACTTCCCATATCACCAAGATGCGCCTCCTTTTCAGGGAGCCTGTCACTAAAGCACTCTTTGGTTAAGCATGTTCATCCTAGAGTAGTACTAGGATGGGTGACCAGTTGATAAGTTTATCCTGTCTTGCACGTGATTAAGGACAAAGTGCATAGTTATGGTTAGCGATTGTCTGTAGGTTCAGTCGTCATTCTTGAAACTCTACTAGAGACTTTGGCAGTGGGCCCAGACGTTACAAAATTCCTTTTATGCATTTCTTTTCTTATTTTAGATTAAGGTTTATTTCTTATTCTTATTTAATTGTAGTCGTAATTAGGAATACTCATTTTTATTTTAGGAAATGTACAAGGTCAAGAAAAGGACTCAAAAATTATCCCCAATCCATATTAAAGAAGTTGGGATTATCAATCCCCATCTCCAAGTAAGTTTAAGTGATGATCCCAGTTCTAGTGACTTTTCCGCCCAAGCTTAGACATTAGTCTTTCACCTTGATCCTTAAACTAGTCATCTAGATGTCCCTTCTCTATTAGTAAAAATATAGACAACCATATGATGCATTGGTCCACCAAGTCAATCACATCAATAGGGTATGTGGAAAAGAGATTTGATCTACAATTCCCCTTGTGTAGATTTTTTTTATTGGTAGAAGGGCAACCCCCCTATAAATAGGATAAGGTTGAAGCATTCAGACTCAAGATAAACCTAACGGGCCAAGGCACAACTGGGACCATATTACAAAGAGACTAAATAACTTAATTAAATAGAATATCTAAGAGGGTCCAAAGAATCACACTAGAACCCATGATTCCCCTATCAATCTGTTGGTCCACTAGGATGAACAATTGGGAGCCATCCAACAAATCAACATGCAAGCGAGTCTGTCCGGCTCACTTTATCATTCGACATGAAAAAGTATCTTTAGATGCACAAGTTCAGAAGTGAGATGACCGACTCACATTGTAAGTTGATCGACTCACCATCATCAAGGAACAAGGAAGAAATCAAATCAAATGTCGCACTCACCGAGCCAACTGGATGTATCTTAGGACATGCATTGATGTAAAACTAAACCAACTATATGTCCATCCATCTGATTGTTCAAGATAGCCTCCACTTTACAGTTAGAGCAGGTTGGTAGCTTAAGTGAATATTTTATGGGCCATATATGCAAATACTTAACGTTTTTTTTATCTAACTAGGAAGGATGTGATTTTCCATACTGAACACCTTCATTTTCTATCATTCTTGATGTGAATAAAAGAGAAAAAGATGATGGACACCCTTATGGGTGTGAGGTGGACCGTTCTCACGACAAGAGTGAAAATTGATCCTAGAGACTTGGCTATCATATTCTACATCTCAGTGATAAGGACTCCTTCTCACATGATCCCTTGTTCTAATTTCTTCACCATGAGTGAGTAGTCCTCTCACTGCGACATGGGGAGTATCCCTATTACCCTTTATTTGTGAACTTTTTATGTATATTATGCCTATCTGAAGTGTTCAACATTGAATGGGACGTTTATTGTATGCATCTTAGGATTATGACCTACTTTATAATAATAATCCCTAGGCATAGAGATGAAATCTAAGAATAAATGTGATTTATTTTTAGGGGACCTCTGAATGAGAACTTCATTAGGGCAGTTTTTGGGGTGAGATATACATGACCCATAAGTCATATCCATCCACTCAATTTCCTCATTTTAAGAGGGTTTAAAATGCATGAATCCAATCTATAATTGATATGTGTAATATGCAATGCAAGTGAGAGAATATGAACAAAATAAGTGGAACCCATTTCACAGCGGTGCTTCCATTTTTTTATAAAGTTCCAAATAAATTGAAGTTACCTTTCAATTGCACTTAGTTTAATAGAATAATGGCAATATTGATTTTAGTACTAGTTTGAAGTTAAAAAAATAAAAACCGTCAAGCTTCTTAGAATGATTGTCTTAAAAATATAGCATAGTCCAAAGCTATATTTTTATAATATCTACCAACTAGAAGGTGTGATTATCATACATTGGATTGGGTAAATCTAGGAGTTTCATACCTAGTGAATTTATTAATACACAATGTGTCACATCATAGAATCCTATTGGTTATCACTCCTAAATCAATACTAAAATGATATTTTTGTAGTTATTCTTACAAATAACTCTTATTATAGTATTGTAGTTAACATGAATGACATACATTCAAATGTGTAATAGTTTCCACAAATTCCATTATTATTATTTGATATGCCATTTTTTGAATCCATTATGCAATGCATCTCACACTGAAGGAATGTAAAATCCTTAAATTTTGTAATTTCTATTAATCCAATGATATACTATGATAATCATAGTAGAACAATAAAGATAATATTATGTCCTCAGTTGATAATATGAGCCCTTGTCTTAGATTAAGTTTTCAATTTAACTAATAAATAATGTAATGTTGAATACATATATTAACATAGCATTCAATTGAGATATCATGATGCATCAAGCCTTGTTATTCTAATTTAGAAGTTTATAACTCTTATGGACCCATTCAAAGGCCAATGTATGGAGAATCGAACCTAGAACCCAATACAAGCTGAGTTGTGCCAAATAGGATTTTATGTATGGGTCTTTGGAATATAAAATGAGGAATTAAGTATCTCGATCTCATAACAATTACTCAAGATGAAATTATTTGATGGATAGTCAGAAGATTAGGTAATTGAAGAAATTCTAGAAGATTCTAAGTTAATATGTGGCCTAGGTTGTAAGGACCCTGACCTGCGTTTAGGGTTTACCCTGTTTGTTTTGCTTGATCTTGGTGCTTTGGTGCTTGCTAATCACCTTTGAGTGGTGATTACGGTTTTGTTGTGTTGTGTTGAGGGTTCGAGGGGCTACTTGCAGATAACCCAAGTTTAGGGTTTTGTGGGCAAGTTTGCCATCTTATGAGATGTTTTCCCTCTTTGCTTCCTCTAGGGTTGAGAGGAAGGCTTGGGCTTGTTGTTTGAGTCCTTTGGGCCTGAGTTGAGCTTGTTTGGGCCTTGGAGTTCCTTGTTTGGGCTTGCTTGAGCCTTGTGTCGCCCAGGGCAGGTGGTGTGTCGCCCAGGTGCCTTGGTGTGTCGCCCAATTGCTTGGTGTGTCGCCCAGTAGCTCTTGTTGTGTCGCCCAGATGGCTTGGCTTGGTTGATGGACACATGGTGCACATCTTGGACAAGTGCCTTATGGCTTGCATGAGAGGTGGCTTGAGTTGGTGGACATGTGTCCCTTGGGTGGACGACACATAGCATGGTTGTACCTTGGTTTCTCCTCCCCTTCTTCCTATATAGGTAGATCTTCTCCTTGCCTTAGTCTCCTTTGGTCCTTTGGTCTCCCCTCCACCCTTGGTGCACGATATCCCTCTCCATCTTGCTTGTGGTGGCCGATACACTTCCTTGGAGCTAAAGTGGTGGCCGATACACCTTCCTGGAGCAGCCTGGTGGACGATAGCTTTGGACCTTGGAGCTCAAAGTGCATCTTCTTCCTTGGAGCTTAAGGCGGGTTGCATAGTTTCTAACCATAACTCTCTTACCTCTAGCTTTAACCTTGTTACATGTTAGTAGACTAGCTTAGTTCCTTTCTTGTACATCTTTCTCATGTACCTTAGTGGCCGATATCCCTCTCTTGGGTTTAGGGTTCCTTGTATACCTTGTTTTTAGGGTTTGTGCTCCCTTGTGTTGAAGGTTGAAGGTGACCTAGGGTTGGGCGATACCCCTTCCTTGTGAGTGTGTTGGGCAACACACTTGCCCTTAAGTTGAAAGATATCAGTGTTCTTGGTTTTGGGCAACACCCTTCCTCTTGGGTTGGACGATAGGTTGACCTAGTATGGATGTTGGCCGACATGGTGATCATGTTGGGAAATATGGTTCCTTGGGTTGAGCAACACCTTTGTTTCTGAGTTGGACGACATGGTGTTCCCCTTGGTGGACGATATGGTAGCTGGTGTTGGGCGACATGATGAGTCCTTAGGTTGGCCGATACCCTTGCTCTTGAGTTGGGCGATAGGGTGAGCTAGGGTTTGTTGGCCGATATGGTGAGTACCCTTGGAGATGAGCGATACTCTCTCTCTCTCTCTCCCTCTCTCTTTCTCTTGTTAGGCAATATGATCTGATGGTGTTGGGTGACATGGATGTCCTTGAGTTGGACGATAGAATGGGTGCTCTTGTGTTGAGTTATCTCCTTGTCCAGGTGGTGGACGATAGGGCCAAGTAGTGCCATGTTGGACGATAGGCTATGTGCCCTGATGGCCGATATCTTGATGGCCGACACCATGGTGGGCGATACCCTAATGGTCGATAGCCATGTTGGGCGATACCCTACCCTATGTGCATGAGGGTGATGGTCGATATGGTTAGTGGAGTGTGTTGGCCGATAGGGTAGTAGTGGGTGATGGCCGATAGGGTTAGTGAGGTTGGCCGATACCCATGTTGGATGATAGGTTTTAGATGAGGGTTGTGAGGCTATAGTGAGGGTATGAGTTCCTTTGGTGATAGTCTCTTTTGTGATGGAAGTGGATGCTTATCCATTAACTAATTAAATGATGGTGGTGTTTGTGATACTATCAATATGTAATACGATGCCTTACATATAATAAGGATGCTAATGATAGTAAAGTATATGATGATAGTCCTCATGTAATAGATGCATGATGTGACCCGTTATGCTTAATTGTTAAAGGTAAATAAGATGATGATAACTACTCTAGTAGTTTGTTTAATGATAATAATGTTGGTAGTGATGATGCTAAGTGATAGTTATATTAAAGGTTGCCTCATGATAAAGATAACAATAGTTGATGGCAATAGTAATGACCTTGGTAATGATAGTGTTGGTTCTGTAAACACATCATGATTTCTATATTCCTTGATTTTTTGTATAATCCTGAGATTGAGAGCAAGCATCAGTACGGTTTGTTAATGATGTAATTAACACACTTGGTTACCAAATAAGTGTCATATTGATAAGTAGATTATCTTGAATGATATTTCATGATAGTGAGCATATTCCTTATGTTGAATCTATGATTACTGCATACCTTAACCTTGCAGGTGATGACTTAGCCATGAAAGGGCTATGTGACATATGTAATAAGTAACAATATTTTGATAATTGCTCTATAAGATTATGTATGAAGGATATGTTGGTCCCATGACGTTGATGTGAGCCTTGAAGTGACAGTATATGATGAAGGATTGAGATCCTGTAGTATGTGATGATCCTTGAGATGGATCTGGATGGTTGGCAAGAGGCCAAGTGATAACATGTGATGTTGGATCCTTGAGATGGATCAGGTTGATATGAATAGATCATAAAATAATGTTCTTTACTTTCTTTTATATCTTGCATGTTATACACCTTGGTTGAATCTTGCAATCCATCTAAAAGATACTAATTAATCACAGTGAAATATATCATGTAGTTTGCCCTGGCCATAGATCCATCATCGTCAGGATTTGGTGATGGTGAAATAGGTTTTCCTACGAGTTGACCTGGAAGCGCATATTGTTGAATATGTGTAGGTTGCTCCTAGCCTGAAAATGAGGAGGTAAGAGTGTAACTTCGGTTGCAGACTCAGATATGCATGTAGAGCATGGTGAACAGACCCATGGCTCAGGATATGTGATGTATGGAGCATGAATGCGTTCATGGCTCAGAGCACGGTGATCAGGCCCGTGGCTCAGTTTTACTAGCGCCGTGACCTGTACCAAGGCGGGCTAGAGAATGGGTAGCCTATGGAGCTAACCCTGTGGTTTAGACCACTCCAGTATGTGACTGCAGTCCTGCTTGTGTGGTATTCGTGTACTGACCACGAGGTGAGAGGTCGTGGTGTCCGACTCTTCCATTGACCTTGTATGGCACCGGCTTGGGTTTCGTAACCGAAGGTTGGATTTGAACGGTACGATTCAAATCCTCAGGGCATAATAAAACTTAATACAGCCGTTTAGTATTTACTGATCAAATCAAACATGAAACATTGGTTGAGGCCTTGTTTGTTATACCTTGCAGGTTATGTGACATTATTTTTCTGTTCTAATAATCCTGTTACATGTTGATATATCTTATCTTGATAGTCATGTTCTTTTGAAAGACATCTGGTTATAAGTTTTAGTACAACTGGTATGCTTGCCGGTAAGAGTAAGTCTTGCTTCTGTTATATCTGCTCATGTTATATTTGTTGTTATAGTTATCTTGCTGAGGTTCTATGGTTGCGGTGGGGAGCTATGTTTCCCGCTGGGACAATTGTTCAATTGTCTCACCCCGCTAGTTTACACCCTTTTTAGGTGGACGAGGTAGACGTGGTCGTGGTTGTGGTGTTGCGGACGAGCAGCTTGAGGAGCAGTAGAAGGCAAGCGATGATCATGCTGCTGTTTTGGATGTTTTGTAGTAGAGTCTAGAGTCATCCCTGTACTCTCTGGTCCTTGGCAGTGTTTTGATGATGTTTCACAAAGATCGTTCGATGATATCTGTATATCCTGCTGTTGGCCGGATGTGGGCCTTTATGTATATACGAACAGGTGGTGAACTCATGTGATGGATGAACAGCTATTCCTGAGCTGTGGACACGTATCAGATCTTGTGTGTGTACATATATGTTTATATGACATGTTTATGTGCAGGATGAGGACTGGAAAGTAATAGTTTCATAGTTTATCAGTTTTCCGCAATCGGTTTTAATTAACCCGTGTTTTTGATAATCTGTGGTTATGGTGTTTTCCGCACATTTTCGCGTAACACCTCGTTATCTGTGTGATAATGGGATGTGTTGCCACAAGCTTGGTATCAGAGCTTTAGGTTCGCTGAGTCTACAGGGATCTAGGACTAGGTTGAGTCTGTTCTTATGAGTTTTCTAGGTTATCTTACAAAATCTTCTGCCCTCAGTAGAAGAAAAGCCAAGAAGTCTGGAAACCACGAAGAACATGCTCCTGAGCATAGTGATGCTGCATCGGTTGATGGAGCAGATAGACAGGCACATGAAGATCGGGTGCCTGAGGTCCCCCAACCTGACCCAGCCATACTTGAACACCCTACCTACCAACAGCTTATGGGGCAGTTAATGGCTACGATGAATCTCATGGTCGAGCGATTACCAGTGCCTCCTCCGCGAGCACAGGTTCCCCATGGAGAAGCATCCGGTATTGGGAAGACCTTTGAGCGGCTTCGCCGAGTCGGAGCTTCGGATTATGCTGGAACGGCTGATCCAGCGGATGTAGATCTATGGCTGACAAGTCTTGAAAAGGCTTTCCGGATCCTCGACATCCCCGAAGCAGACAAAGTAAAGCATGTTGTCTACCTTTTGAAGGGTAGTGCTGGTCATTGGTGGACCATCGAGGAAGAGAAGCAGCCTGGTGAGGTGATCTGTTGGGAAGTGTTTCGACGCGAGTTCATCACCAGATACTTTCCGAAGACGTACCTGGATGAGAAGATCAGTCAGTTTGAGAAGTTGCGGCAAGGAACGATGAACATCACCGAGTATGAAGCTAAGTTTATGGATCTGTTGAGGTTCTGTCCTCACATGGCGGCGACAGATGATGAACGGATCAGACGTTTCGAGAAGGGTTTGAGTGCTGAGTTGACAACCCCTGTGTCTGCGCTGGAAAACCGAGAGCGGTTTGCTACGTTTGTGGAATCAGTTCGACGGATCAAGAGGACAGTAAGGGAGAAAAGAGAGTCGGTGTCTCTTAAAAGACCTGCTCAGTTTCAAGGATGAAGGTTTGGTGGCTTCAAGAGGCCCAGGTTTCCGGCACCGTCAGTGATGAGAAGTGCTGGTGTACCATCTCAGTGGTCTCCGAGTAAGGGAAAAGGTTATGTTTCTTCACCGTCCAAGGCTCACAGTTCAGCTTCTGTGACAGTCACAGGGCCATCTAGGCCACGAGTTGACAATAGAGCATGTCATCTTTGTGGACAAGTCGGGCATTGGAAGTTCAATTGCCCGAATAGAGATGTTGAAGTGACGCAGCAACCGAGGCAGAATCTTCAGAAGTCAGAGAAACCACAGCCCAGTGGTAGCAGAGGACGAGGACCCGGTCAAGCGTCTCAAGCTGGATCGTCTGCTCAAGGAAGCAGAGGTCGTGGACAACAAGCTACGGCTCGATTCTATGCCATGAATCAGCCGGAGGCGGTAGTCAACTCGCGAGTGGTGACAGGTCAGATGGAGTTGTTTCATTCTGATATGTCTTCTTCTTGCTTTATATCTGTTCTGGTTGACCCGGGTGCTACACACTCTTTTATCGCCTATAGTATGCTTGAAAAATGTCATCTACCTGTTAGTTGTAAGAAGGATAGCTTGTTGTTAGAAACCCCTCTTGATGGTTCCTCTTTGCTTCGAGAAGAGTGTCCATCTTGTGTTTTGTCTTTTTCGGGACACAACATTCAAGTGGATCTCATACCGCTTGATATGCATGGTTTCGATGTTATCCTTGGGATGAATACCTTAGAGAAGTATAAGGTTGTCTTGGACTGTGGTTCCAAGCAGGCGGTGTTTGATGTTGCTGGAGAGAAATGGATCTTCCAGGGAGATAGGAAGATTCTTCCGACGTGTCTGGTGTCAGCTATGGTGGCAGATAGGTTGTTGCGACAAGGATGTGAAGCGTTCTTAGCTCACGTTGTGGATACCGTTGTGGATACCAAGGCGAAAGACCCTAACCTTGAAGAAGTGTCAGTGGTCCGAGAGTTTGCAGACGTGTTTCCCGAGGAGTTTCTTGGTGCTCCTCCACCCCGAGAGATCGATTTTGAGATCAATCTGGTTCCGGGAACGCAGCCGATTGCACAGACACTGTATAGGATGGCTCCAGCAGAGATGGTAGAGTTGAAGAAGCAGTTACAAGAGTTGTTGGAGAAAGGTTTCATCAGACCGAGCACGTCACCTTGGGGTGCTCCTGTGTTGTTCGTTAAGAAGAAGGATGGTTCGATGCGGTTGTGTATAGACTACCGACAGTTGAACAAGGTCACGATCAAGAATAAGTACCCGTTGCCGAGGATAGATGATCTGTTCGATCAGTTGCGTGGTGCTACAGTGTTTTCGAAGCTCGATCTACGGTCTGGATATCATCAGTTAAGGATAAAGGCGGATGACATACCAAAGTCAGCTTTTAGGACGAGGTATGGTCATTTTGAGTTTGTGGTTATGCCGTTTGGATTAACCAATGCACCTGCTGCTTTCATGGACCTGATGAACAAAGTGTTTTGTCCGTTCTTAGATCAATTTGTTGTAGTTTTTATAGACGACATCTTGATCTATAGTCGGAATCGGCTAGAGCATGAGCAACATCTTCGTCAAGCGTTGACTCTCCTTCGTCAACATCAGTTGTATGCTAAGTTTAGTAAGTGTGAGTTCTGGTTGGATGAAGTGACTTTCTTAGGTCATGTGATATCTGCTGAAGGAGTCAAAGTAGATCCGAAGAAAGTGGAATCCGTTGCGGATTGGGAACAGCCGAAGACGCCGACAGAAGTTCGTAGTTTCCTTGGTCTAGCAGGTTACTACCGGAGGTTTATCAAGGACTTCAGTTCGATAGCTCTACCGATGACGAAGTTGACCAGGAAGGATGTACCTTTTGTTTGGAATGATCGATGTCTGCAAGCTTTCCAAAGTTTGAAGGAAAAACTAACCAGTGCTCCAGTGTTGATCTTGCCAGAATCTGGAAAAGGCTATGTTGTTTTCTGTGATGCGTCCAAGAAAGGTTTGGGTTGTGTGCTGATGCAGGAAGATCATGTGGTTTCTTTTGCTTCGCGACATCTTAAGAAACACGAGGAGAACTATCCGACCCATGACTTGGAGCTGGCAGTAGTGGTTCATGCGTTAAAGATTTGGAGACACTATCTTTATGGAGAAGTGTGTCAGATCTTTACAGATCACAAGAATCTGAAGTACATCTTCTCACAACAAGAGTTGAATATGCGACAGCGTCGGTGGATGGAGTTGATCAATGATTATGATTGCACTATCGAGTATCATCCTGGTAAGGTGAATGTGGTAGCAGACACGCTTAGTAGAAAGTCTTCTACTCCCAAGAAGGCACATATGAGTTCTTTGGTATGCCATAGGCGGGACATGTTAGTCTCCTTACGGCAGATGAACGTACAGATGGAGGTTTCCTCGTTAGCTGGACTTTTAGCACATATGCAAATCAAGCCCACGTTGAGACAGCAGATCAAGGATGCACAACAAACAGATGATACAGTACAGCTAATCAGATCAGAGTTTGGCATCGAAAAGCGTGATGGGTTCCATGAGTCCGAGGATGGAGTGGTTTGCTATCATAATAGGATGGTGGTTCCAGATGCTGATAATCTAAGGAAGTTGGTGCTCGAGGAAGCACACACGTCGATGTATGATATGCATCCAGGCGTCACCAAAATGTATCATAGTCTGAAGGACTTGTATTGGTGGCCCGGCTTGAAGAAAGACGTAGCTGAGTTTGTGGCTAGGTGTGCGGTATGTCGGCAAGTCAAGGCTGAGCATCAAAAGCCGGCAGGTACGTTGCAACCTTTGCCTATACCATAGTGGAAATGGGATCATATAACCATGTATTTCATAGTTGGTCTACCCAGGACAACTAGGAATCATGATTCCATTTGGGTGATAGTGGACAGATTAACGAAGTCTGCCCATTTCTTACCTGTGAAAACCACGTATACAGCTGAAAAGCTCGCTCGAGTATATGTGGATGAGATAGTTCGTTTGCATGGTGTGCCAGCAACGATAGTTTCTGATAGAGGTCCTCAGTTTACAAGTCGTTTTTGGGAACAGTTGCACAGGGCGATGGGAACGCAGTTGAAGTTCAGTACCGCTTTCCACCCGCAGACAGATGGACAGTCTGAGAGGACTATTCAGACTTTGGAGGATCTTCTTCGTTCTTGTGTTTTGCAGTTCCTAGGCAGTTGGGACGTACATCTCAGTTTGATAGAGTTTGCCTACAACAATAGCTATCAGCGGAGCATTGACATGGCTCCCTATGAGGCTTTGTATGGGAGGAAGTGCAGATCCCCTTTATGTTGGTATGAATCAGGTGAGTATCAGCTTTTGGGTCCCGAGCTAGTACAGCAGACGACAGAAAAGATCAAAGTGATACAACAACAATTGAAAGCGGCACAAGACAGGCAGAAGTCTTATGCAGACAATCGCAGACGACCTTTGGAGTTCCAGGTGGGAGACAAGGTGTATCTTAAAGTCTCTCCGTGGAAAGGTGTGCTGAGGTTTGGACGGAAGGGTAAGTTAGCTCCCAGATATATGGGGCCTTACACAGTCATAGCACGTGTTGGCAAGGTGGCTTATGAGTTAGAACTGCCTCCAGAGTTGCACAGGTTACATCCAGTGTTCCATGTTAGTATGCTGAAGAAAAGTCATCCGGATACAGGAACAGTGATATAACCAGTTGACCAGTTGAAGTTGAGCTTGATAAAGATGTGACTTATGAAGAGGGTCCTATGATGATCCTTGACAGAAGAGTCAAGAAGCTGAAAAGAAAGGATCTGGTTCTTGTGAAGGTCCTTTGGCATCACCGTGGCGTTGA
Source organism: Alisma plantago-aquatica (assembly GCA_963693085.1). Classification (NCBI taxonomy): domain Eukaryota; kingdom Viridiplantae; phylum Streptophyta; class Magnoliopsida; order Alismatales; family Alismataceae; genus Alisma; species Alisma plantago-aquatica. The sequence continues at coordinate 1,385,034,361 of OY856411.1, forward strand.
GGAAGCCACGTGGGAGCTTGAGGAAGAGATGAGGAGGAAGTATCCCTCGCTTTTCTCTTCGGATTTCGGGGACGAAATCCTTTTGTAGAGGGTTATGGCTGTAAGGACCCTGACCTGCGTTTAGGGTTTACCCTGTTTGTTTTGCTTGATCTTGGTGCTTTGGTGCTTGCTAATCACCTTTGAGTGGTGATTAGGGTTTTATTGTGTTGTGTTGAGGGTTCGAGGGGCTACTTGCAGATAACCCAAGTTTAGGGTTTTGTGGGCAAGTTTGCCATCTTGTGAGATGTTTTCCCTCTTTGCTTCCTCTAGGGTTGAGAGGAAGGCTTGGGCTTGTTGTTTGAGTCCTTTGGGCCTGAGTTGAGCTTGTTTGGGCCTTGGAGTTCCTTGTTTGGGCTTGCTTGAGCCTTGTGTCGCCCAGGGCAGGTGGTGTGTCGCCCAGGTGCCTTGGTGTGTCGCCCAGTTGCTTGGTGTGTCGCCCAGTAGCTCTTGTTGTGTCGCCCAGATGGCTTGGCTTGGTTGATGGACACATGGTGCACATCTTGGACAAGTGCCTTATGGCTTGCATGAGAGGTGGCTTGAGTTGGTGGACATGTGTCCCTTGGGTGGACGACACATAGCATGGTTGTACCTTGGTTTCTCCTCCCCTTCTTCCTATATAGGTAGCTCTTCTCCTTGCCTTAGTCTCCTTTGGTCCTTTGGTCTCCCCTCCACCCTTGGTGCACGATATCCCTCTCCATCTTGCTTGTGGTGGCCGATACACTTCCTTGGAGCTGAAGTGGTGGCCGATACACCTTCCTGGAGCAGCCTGGTGGACGATAGCTTTGGACCTTGGAGCTCAAAGTGCATCTTCTTCCTTGGAGCTTAAGGCGGGTTGCATAGTTTCTAACCCTAACTCTCTTACCTCTAGCTTTAACCTTGATACATGTTAGTAGACTAGCTTAGTTCCTTTCTTGTACATCTTTCTCATGTACCTTAGTGGCCGATATCCCTCTCTTGGGTTTAGGGTTCCTTGTATACCTTGTTTTTAGGGTTTGTGCTCCCTTGTGTTGAAGGTTGAAGGTGACCTAGGGTTGGGCGATACCCCTTCCTTGTGAGTGTGTTGGGCGACACACTTGCCCTTAAGTTGAACGATATCAGTGTTCTTGGTTTTGGGCAACACCCTTCCTCTTGGGTTGGACGATAGGTTGACCTAGTATGGATGTTGGCCGACATGGTGATCATGTTGGGCGATATGGTTCCTTGGGTTGAGCAACACCTTTGTTTCTGAGTTGGACGACATGGTGTTCCCCTTGGTGGACGATATGGTAGCTGGTGTTGGGCGACATGATGAGTCCTTAGGTTGGCCGATACCCTTGCCCTTGAGTTGGGTGATAGGGTGAGCTAGGGTTTGTTGGCCGATATGGTGAGTTCCCTTGGAGATGGGCGATACTCTCTCTCTCTCTCTCCCTCTCTCTTTCTCTTGTTAGGCGATATGATCTTATGGTGTTGGGCGACATGGATGTCCTTGAGTTGGACGATAGAATGGGTGCTCTTGTGTTGAGTTATCTCCTTGTCCAGGTGGTGGACGATAGGGCCAAGTAGTGCCATGTTGGACGATAGGCTATGTGCCCTGATGGCCGATATCTTGATGGCCGACACCATGGTGGGCGATACCCTAATGGCCGATAGTCATGTTGGGCGATACCCTACCCTATGTGCATGAGGGTGATGGTCGATATGGTTAGTGGAGTGTGTTGGCCGATAGGGTAGTAGTGGGTGATGGCCGATAGGGTTAGTGAGGTTGGCCGATACCCATGTTGGATGATAGGTTTTAGATGAGGGTTGTGAGGCTATAGTGAGGGTATGAGTTCCTTTGGTGATAGTCTCTTTTGTGATGGAAGTGGATGCTTATCCATTAACTAATTAAATGATGGTGGTGTTTGTGATACTATCAATATGTAATACGATGCCTTACATATAATAAGGATGCTAATGATAGTAAAGTATAGGATGATAGTCCTCATGTAATAGATGCATGATGTGACCCGTTATGCTTAATTGTTAAAGGTAAATAAGATGATGATAACTACTCTAGTAGTTTGTTTAATGATAATAATGTTGGTAGTGATGATGCTAAGTGATAGTTATATTAAAGGTTGCCTCATGATAAAGATAACAATAGTTGATGGCAATAGTAATGACCTTGGTAATGATAGTGTTGGTTCTGTAAACACATCATGATTTCTATATTCTTTGATTTCTTGTATAATCCTGAGATTGAGAGCAAGCATCAGTACGGTTTGTTAATGATGTACTTAACACACTTGGTTACCAAATAAGTGTCATATTGATAAGTAGATTATCTTGAATGATATTTCATGATACTGAGCATATTCCTTATGTTGAATCTATGATTATTGCATACCTTAACCTTGCAGGTGATGACTTAGCCATGGAAGGGCTATGTGACATATTAATAAGTAACAGTATTTTGATAATTGCTCTATAAGATTATGTATGAAGGATATGTTGGTCCCAGGACGTTGATGTGAGCCTTGAATTGACAGTATATGATGAAGGATTGAGATCCTGTGGTATGTGATGATCCTTGAGATGGATCTGGATGGTTGGCAAGAGGCCAAGTGATAACATGTGATGTTGGATCCTTGAGATGGATCCGGTTGATATGAATAGATCATAAAATAATGTTCTTTACTTTCTTTTATATCTTGCATGTTATACACCTTGGTTGAATCTTGCAATCCATCTAAAAGATACTAATTAATCACAGTGAAATATATCATGTAGTTTGCCCTGGCCATAGATCCATCATCGTCAGGATTTGGTGATGGTGAAACAGGGTTTCCTACGAGTTGACCTGGAAGCGCATATTGTTGAATATGTGTAGGTTGCTCCTAGCCTGAAAATGAGGAGGTAAGAGTGTAACTTCGGTTGCAGACTCAAATATGCATGTAGAGCATGGTGAACAGGCCCATGGCTCAGGATATGTGATGTATGGAGCATGAATGCGTTCATGGCTCAGAGCACGGTGATCAGGCCCGTGGCTCAGTTTTACTAGCGCCGTGACCTGTACCAAGGCGGGCTAGAGAATGGGTAGCCTATGGAGCTAACCATGTGGTTTAGACCACTCCAGCATGTGACTGCGGTCCTGCTTGTGTGGTATTCGTGTACTGACCACGAGGTGAGAGGTCGTGGAGTCCGGCTCTTCCATTGACCTTGTATGGCACCGACTTGGGTTTCGTAACCGAAGGTTGGATTTGAACGGTACGATTCAAATCCTCAGGGCATAATAAAACGTAATACAACCGTTTAGTATTTACTGATCAAATCAAACACGAAACATTGGTTGAGGCCTTGTTTGTTATACCTTGCAGGTTATGTGACATTATTTTTCTGTTCTAATAATCCTGTTACATGTTGATATATCTTATCTTGATAGTCATGTTCTTTTGAAAGACATCTGGTTATAAGTTTTAGTACAGCTGGTATGCTTGCCGGTAAGAGTAAGTCTTGCTTCTGTTATATCTGCTCATGTTATATTTGCTGTTATAGTTATCTTGCTGAGGTTCTATGGTTGCGGTGGGGAGCTATGTTTCCCGCTGGGACAATTGTTCAATTGTCTCACCCCGCTGGTTTACACCCTTTTTAGGTGGACGAGGTAGACGTGGTTGTGGTTGTGGTGTTGCGGATGAGCAGCTTGAGGAGCAGTAGAAGGCAAGCGATGATCATGCTGCTGTTTTGGATGTTTTGTAGTAGAGTCTAGAGTCATCCCTGTACTCTCAGGTCCTTGGCAGTGTTTTGACGATGTTTCACGAAGGTCGTTCGATGATATCTGTATATCCTGCTGTTGGCCGGATGTGGGCCTTTATGTAGATACGAACAGGTGGTGAACTCATGTGATGGATGAACAGCTATTCCTGAGCTGTGGACACGTATCAGATCTTGTGTATGTACATATATGTTTATATGACATGTTTATGTGCAGGATGAGGACTGGAAAGTAATAGTTTCACAGTTTATTAGTTTTCCGCAATCGGTTTTAATTAACCCGTATTTTTGATAATCTGTGGTTATGGTGTTTTCCGCACGTTTTCGCGTAACACCTCGTTATCTGTGTGATAATGGGATGTGTTGCCACATAGGTAATATAGTAAACAATTAAATACTTATTTCTTGGAAACCAAGTTTTGGATAATTAATGAATGCGTTAAGCATTTATCCATTGGAGAATAAGATAGTAGTAATCGAAAGATAATTTTCAAATTTTGGATTAAACCAAAATTGATATGGCCTGTGTAATAGAAGGAAATTGAGTTTCCTATAGAGAAAATAGAAACAAAATAACCCTAAGAAAAGGAGTCCAATCGGTATTGGATTCTCAAATCAATGTAAAGCCGTAGCAATGAAGCTTATCTCCTGATCCGGTCTCTATGCAATGTTATAACCTGTGTCTCACTTTGTTGGTAATCCTACAGATTTAAGATAATCTTAAAGATTGGCATATGCTTTTGTTAGAAATATTTTAATTTGTGCCTTATCTTAACTTTAGTAACCTTAAATACCAATTTGAGTAACTCATAATCATGACTTAAGCAAACTATAAAGATCTGAGTTGGAGTTAATATAGAATTAACCCATACATGTATGCAAGAATATAGCTAATGACATTCGAGGAAATGATTAATAAATAAATTTTTATTTGATAATATTATCAAAATAATATTGTAAGATTGTAAAGAATTCAATTATGAATCCAACAAAAAGAGAATGAATTAAATCAGAGTTAAAATGAGAGAGTTATGTCCTTTTTAGTAAACATGTACAGAGTACCACGACCACGACGCTACGTCGTGTGCCGCGACCGCGATACTGTGTCGCGACCGCGATACTGTGTCACGACCGCGACAGATGCCGCCCAAGACAGTCAATAGTAAAACGATCATATATCAGGCTATACTTATCCGTTTTCAATAAAACAAACTTTGTTGGAACCGCAATTTGATCCTCTATCATCTCAGATGACTTGTGTAATGAGAGGGCAATCTAGATGGTGATTTGTGGGGTGATTTTTGGGGAAGAACATGAAGAACGACAGTAATCCAAAAGGGTTGTCATAGATTCGACTAAGTAATTAGTTTTAACCATTTATTCTTCCTTCTCCTCATTTCCCCTTACTCAGAATCCCTAATCCAATGAATCTAAGGTTTGGCTTAACCTCTGATGTTCGCCTTCTACCTACAACACACCATCTTTAGGGTTGAAAGGAAGAAGAAACCAATGATTTGCTAGAGTTTTGATATGGATTTGAGATTTTTAGAGATGGGATGCGTTTTTTAGGTGTTTCACACCTTAGGGTGAGTGGGTACTTCCTTTAAACTATAGATTGCATGAAAATGAGTTAAATCATCAATAATTTTTAATTACTTAGTATGCAAGTACAAACCCTAAATGGTCTTTATGATCTAGCTTTTGCAAGTTGATATGAAATGGATTATTTATCTATTGTGATGAATTTTAGATGATGAAATCATATTAGAAATGGGTACAATCCATATAAATGATAATTCTTTAAGTGTTTTGCAGAGGTTATAAGAGAAAATTGAAATTTAGGATTTTTGGTTTAGACTGAAATTGTTGTAAATTGAATAAAGATGTTTGCCTAGTTGAATCTCCTTAGTTATGAATGATTGTTTTATTTGTATGTGTATTACATATATGTCAGATAAGATCTTAGATTTCATTTGATGATATCAATGTTTTCTTGATATATCAGCAAGAAGGGTGAAATCCTAAATGAATTGAAAGATGGATCTTTGCAAATAGACATCTTGATTCAATGTTATTCTTGATGTATGATGTTTTAGTTAATGGCGTGGAAACCCTACTTTAGTTCATTAAAATGTTTCATATATATATATATATATATATATTCAATTATATGTCAACTACTGATACCAATCATTATTGAATGATGTTATGATGCATTAAATCCTTATGTGAGTCATGTGATAAGTGAATAAGGTAAATGAAACCCAAAGGATAGGGTATTCAGTGAATCAAGTATTGTGATATCAATGTTTCTCAGTATGAGATGTGGTTATGCTTAACAATTTAGTGGTCGTAAATGTTATTAGAAGGTTTATGAAATGAATGGTTTACAAAGATAAACTAAGATATTTTGATGTGATGATTGAATTGTGAATTTAAAGAGTGAATTATACATGTAGATCCCATGTACAATGTAGAATCCTCACAGGAAGAGGCCTGCGCTGTGGGGAGGAAACAATTTCCCGACTTGAGGTAGTCCAGATCGAGGTAAGGCAGAGTGCACTAGTAGGGTGCAGGAGTCTTGACTAGTAGGGCGGACTCCTTACAGTTGTGTGGTACCTGACACCAACCGGGGATGTCGGTAGGACCTGTATTACATGTTGTAGTGATTAGTGGTCAGTAGGTCCACTGATGCACGCCCGAGGGCTTTGACTCACCTCCTGAGTACCCAGGTTGAGAGGTGGAGTCTGAGATATTTGGTAGCTCTCATTAGCCGCCGAGAGGTAGACATACCGGGGCCCGCTGTAGACGGGGTCTTACTCGAGAGATAGGCTTTGGAACCCGTCATGATTCTAAGGCTTGTACAGTGAGATTGTAGCTTATTGTGATTCTTTCACATGTTGTGGTACACCTCATGTGGGTTCAGGGCATACTAAGATGAATGAGAGGTTAAACTAGTGTGCACAATTATTCAATTATTTATTGTAGGCTTTTGAATTATTAGTTCTCTTTATGATCAATCAAGCATGTTCATATATGGATTCACTCTTGTAGATATCTAGAGTATCCTTCCACATTTATGTTTGTGAATGATTACTCTCTTTAAATCTTATTTTTGATATAATTGATATCAGTTTCTCAACAATATATCTGTAATTATATTAGTGCTTTAGACTGTTTCTTTGAAGTACTCATTAACTGAGCGAGTAGGTTCACCACTCTACTCATAACTTTTAGAGAAACCACGTGGACTCAAAGAAGGTCAATGCATCAGAGTAGAGCTGCCCAATGAGATAAGTATGATATTAGTTAGGTTCAGTCAGTCCTTATCACTCTAGGTCCTTGTATAGAGTTGAGAGAGAGTTCTAAATGATGATTTGTATCTTTGTTTCCTTAATAAGAGAGATGTTTCTGATTTTCATGGTGTATGTACACGGAAGTGTGAGAAATAGAATGATGTATGGTGTGCATCATTAATGTTAAGTTCACATTAGAGTAATCAAAGTTTAATTCTTTTATAAAGTTTGTTTATGTGATTGAATGCGAGAAAATAAAGAGTTTGAAATCAATGAAAAAGTTGGGAGTGAACTTTGTATTAAGTATAATCCTCAAACTTATACCCTAATCTCATGATTAGTGGTAATTGTGGGATGTGGGTGTAACAACTTGGTATCAGAGCTTAGGCTGAGTCGTCAAGGACCATTAGGATAGAAAGTCAGAGTTATAAGTGTGGTAGTTAAGAGGCGGTGTGTGAATAGCTCTGGGAAGTCTAGGTATTTGGATACCCTGGCCCGATATCTAGATACCTAGGTTGACCAGTATCAAGCTACTCTATATATTCTTCTCTGAATGCGCTGGCCAGGTATGCAGTGGGAGGACGGCCTAGAAAGAAACCCTAGAAATATTAGGGTTAGAAGACTAGAAAAAATTGAATGAATTGAGCATAAGAATAGAATGTGATGTAACTCTTGTTTTATATTATTGCTTTTATGGGATGTCAATGGTAATTATCTTATATATTTGAATTCAAATATTCAATTTGTAAAAATATATGTTGTCCTTTCATATTCTTGTACACTATGAAGTTAGTTGAGAAATTTCTTACATTATTTGTATCAACTAGACCAGAAGTTATCTTTAAGTGGGTTTACCTTGAGTGGATATTCTTTCTATAAGTTTGAGATAAATAGAAGTCGGTTAATCTTGAGTAGCTCTTGGCTTTAATACTGTTGGTTCGGCCTAGTCCGGCTGGTAGGATGCGTTATTGGGATCTAATGAGTCTTAATAATTAATCTAGTAAGAGTAATTAAACTATAGGGAGGCAAACTCAGAATGTAATGAGTATGTACGTACACTAGAGATTGAGACATATGGAAAGATTAGAATAACTAATATTTAGTTGGAATTAATATCTGAGATCCAACTTTGGGGCCTCATATGAGAAACCCTTGATTGGGAATAAAAGAACATGACATAAGTTTCATATTAAGTTTTATGATTAGTACTATATGAACTCTAAATATGAAATATGGAAAAGATATGAGAAAAGTATGCAAGGGCCATGATAGTAAGAATAAATTAAAAGAAATTGACCATATAATCGAGTAAAATGTTTTTATGTACTCCAAAGAAAAGGAAAAATAGAAGAAAAGAGCTAAGTATACAATAAGTAGATAGAAGTGAAGAGTCTTAATAAGAGTTAAAGTGAAGAAAACTAGATGAGCATTAAATCATAAGACTAGGATAAGAAACTTAAATAAAACAAAGAGAAATGTTGGAAATGATGAGCTTAATTAAGGAATGAGGGTTACATGATATGATTGAGAGCATGGAATGTATACCTTTATTATAAAGTTTAATATATTCATCCTTACTGCCTTTGGATTCTAAGTCTCTATAAAACAACAAACTAGTTTCTAAAAGAAAAACAAAAGTGTAGCTAAACAAATGAATAAGTCATACAAAGGTAGACTATATTCATGAAGGAAAAACTTGATTGAAAGAGAAACTAAGTTTGACCCATGCATGAGTTGTTTGATTTAAAATGAAGGATATGTAATTTATTAAACATGAGCTGAAACTTGTAGAGAGATAATTGATTTAGAATTTCAACTTCACATTAGTAGAAGGATAAAAAGAAATATGTGCAACATGGTATACATGATTATACACATGGATAAACAACATGATCATAAGATAAAATTAGAAGCTAAAGATGATAGGTGGAAGAGTAGCACATGGTAAGAGGATTATGGAAAGTAAGGAAGGGTTTGAAACATGATGGAGTAATATAGATCATAAAGGAAAGAGGTTGCAAGATTCAAGCAAGTGCGAATTAGTCAAATATCCTTATTGATAACCAATTAAACCTACATACAAGAAATGTATTAAGGGATGTTTGAAGATACGAATTATAAGTCTCAGAATCATCTTCTCTTTCATATCTTCCTTAATGAGAGCAATGTGGGAATGAAATAATAAGAAAATGGATCATATATGATGCATATCCACCATTGTAGAGACATCTATCAAATTTATTAACGACACATAATATGATAATGAAACCCTAGTAGGGTAAATTAAGAAAGTAATCTATATGAATTTCCAAGTAAGAGAAGGGAAATTCAAGTGATAAGATAAGGAAGACCTTAGTAAAAGTTGTGAGATCCAAAGTTTGAATTTTGAATTAAGGAGTAAAGTCACATCACAATAACACCATGTTACTGATAGAGATCAAACCCTAGAATGTTTAGAGTTGTAGTAGTTCAAGGGATGTCACTAGTGACTTGACCTTGAATACTAGCATCTATATAAAACAAGATCATGAGATTAGCGCTATGAGAAGTAAACTAGCATTGATAGTAATCCATAGTCTTAAGGTAGCAAATCTGAAAGGTAGATAAACAATAATTATTCAGAGCAAAGAGTAAGAAAGAAATTTGAAATGTAACAAGTGTGTTTTGAACAAAAGGAGAAATACAACACAAGTGAAGTGTGATATGAAATAAATTCTTGCAGTGATATCAAGAATGATGAATAATCTATTCTTACCTTGTATGTTTCAATTTTAGGGATGTTTATTTTATATAATAAAAATGAGAAGGTTAAGTAGCAAAAAGTAAGTAGTAATGAATGAGGAGAAAAATAAGAGAAAACAATGGCTTTTAGTAATACGTGAATTTGTTTTTAGAAGTGTAATTTGTTGGGATTAAGAGAGGCATTCTCTCCCCCTCTCCCAAGCTCATGGCGGAGGCCGAATGCCCGAGAGGGTGATAAATCAAGGTGGTTGGTGGTATTCGAACCCGGGACCATTTGTTAGGGGACACCTTGACCACTTGATCCACTCCTTTTCGGTTAGAAGTGTAATTTGCTGAGGGTATATTAAGGGATGTAAATTGCTTTTATGTATGATTTTATTTGTACATATACAAGAAATATGTTAATTAAAGGTGTCCGATAGTTTTAGTCCTTCATACTAGTAATCCAACTTTTTATTGTATAATTATTGTTGAATATAGTCCTCCAAATCATGAGTTATTTGATATATGAGTAGCACAATAGTAAAAACACCATGAACTCTCTTTTGTGACTCAAAGATAATACAAAACAACAGTACATATTGAGCCGTATGAATTGAGATAGTTGAATCAGATTATCAATGTTGAGGTAACACCTCAAGAGTATGAAAATATTGAAAATGGTTATTTCTCTTCTCTTTACTATGATTTATTGTGGCATAGAGAATTCTTTTGTTATCATTGAGAATGCTTGCTTAAAATCTGTTGTGATTTGAAGAGGAACAAATGACTCAATGTTGAAAATAAAATTCTAGACCGCATAATTTGAAAGTTTAAAAAGAGAGAGATACCCATAGTAAAGGTTCTTTAGAGGAATCATGTGTAGAAGAAGCTACTTGGGAAGTGGAGTCAGAAATGTTTAACAAGTATCCTTTCCTCTTTTAGAAATTTCGAGAGAAAGTTTTAATTAGAGAGGGAGAATTTTTACAACCTGTTCCTAGCTTTGTTGGTAATCCTAGAGATTTAATATAATCTTAAAGATTGTCATATGCTTTTGTTAGTAATATTTTAATTTGTGCCTTATCTTAACTCTAGTAACCTTAAATACTTGTTTGGGTAACTCATAATTATGACTTAAGCAAACTATAAATATCCGAGTTGGAGTTTATATAGCATTAACCCATACATGTATGAAACAATAGAGTTAATGACATTGGAGGAAATGATTAATAAATAAATTTTCATTTGATAATATTATCAAAATAATATTGTAGGATTGTAGACATTTCAATTATGAATAAAAAAAAAGAATGAACCAAATCGGAGTTAAAAGGAGAGAGTTATTCCCTTTTTAGTAAACATGTACAGAGTGTCGTGACTGTGACGGTGGGTCGTGTGCTTTGACATGACACTGCGTTGTGTGCTGCGACCATGATGATGCATCATGTGCCATGACTGTGACACTGTGTTGCGACCGTGATGGATGCAGCCCAGGACAACCAATCATAACAGGATCATAAATTGGGCTATACTTGTCCGTTTTCAAAGAAATGAAGTGTGTTGGAACTGCGATTCAATCTTCTATCATCTCAGACTCCTTATAGAATGAGAGGGCAACCTGGAAGGTGATTCCTAGGGCAATTTTTGGGGAAGAATGTGAAGAATGGAAGAAATCCAAAATGGTTGTCATAGATTCCACTTGGTAAGTAGTTTTAACTGTTGATTCTTCCTTCTCCTCATTTCCCCTTGCTTGGAATCCCTAATCCAACAAATCTGAGGTTTGGCTTAACCTTTGAGTTTCATCTTCTACCTACAACAGACCATCTTTAGGGTTGAAATGAAGAAGAAACCAGTGATTTGCTAGAGTTTTGATATGGATTCGAGATTTTCATAGATGGGCTACGTTTTAAGGTGTTTCACACCTTAGGGTGAGTGGATAGTAGATTGCACAAAAATGAGTTAAATCATCAATAATTTTCAATTGCTTAGTATGCGAGTACAAACCCTAAATGGTCTTTTTGATCTAGCTTTTGCAAGTTCTTATGAAATGGATTATTTATCTATTGTGATGAATTTCAGATGATGAAATCATATTAGAAATGAGTACAATCCATCTAAATTATGATTTTTAAAGTGTTTCACAGAGGTTATAAGAGTAAATTGAAATTTAGGATTTGCGTCTATGACTAAAATTCTTGTATAATTGAATAAAGATTTTTGCCTAGTTGAATCTCCTTAGTTAGGAATGAGTTTTTTATATGTGCATTACATATATGTCAGATAAGATCTTGGATTTCATTTGATGATATCAATGTTTGTATGATATATCAGTAAGGAGGGTGAAATCCTAAATGAATGCAAAAATAGAGGTTTGCAAATAGACATCTTGATTTAATGTTATTCTTGATGTATGATGTTTTAGTAAATGGCATGGAAACCCTACTTTAGTTCATTATAGGGTTTCATATATATATATATATATATATATATATATATATATATATATATATATATATATATATATATATATGTGTGTGTGTGTGTGTGTGCGTGTGTTTGTATATTTGATTATATGTGAATCGCTGAGAGCAATCATTATTGAATGATGTTATGATTCATTAAATCCTTATGTGAGTCATGTGATAAGTGAATGAGGTAAATGAAACCCTAAAGATCGGGTGTTCAGTGAATCAAGTATTATGATATCAATGTTTCTCATTATGAGATGTGGTTATGCTTAACATTTCAGTTGTGGTAAATGTTATCAGAAGGTTTATGAAATGAACGGTTTATAAAGATAAACTAAGACTTGTTGATGTGATGATTGAATTGTGAATTTAAAGATTGAATTAGACATGTAGATGCCCTGTACACTATAGAATCCTCACATGATGAGGCTTGCGCTGTGGGGAGGAAACATTTTTATGACTAGAGGTAGTCCAGATCGAGGTAAGGTGGAGAACACCAGTAGGGTGTGTGGGACTTGACCAGTAGGGAAGACTCCTTACAGTTTTGTGGTACCCAACACCAACTGGGGATGTCGGTGGTACTTGTGTTACATGTTGTAGTGATTAGTGGTCAGTAGGTCCACTGATGTACAATATGCCCGAGGGCTTTGACTCACCGCCTGAGTATGCAGGTTGAGAGGTAGAGTCTGAGATATCCGACTGCTCCCATTAGCCGCCGAGAGGCAGACGTGTCGAGGCCCACTGCAGATGGGGTCTTTCTTGAGAGATACGATTAGGAACATGGGTATGCTTCAAAGCCTTGTATAGTGAGATTGTAGCTTGCTGTGATTCTTTCACATGTCATGGTACACCTCATGTGGGCCCGAGGCATACTAAGATAAATGAGAGGTTAAACAAGTGTGCACAATTATTCAATTATTCATTGTAGGTTTTTGAATTATTAGTTCTCTTTATTATCAATCAAGTATGTTCATATATTGATTCACTCTTATAGATATCTAGAGTATCCTACCATATTTGTGTTTGTGAATAATTAGTCTCTTTAAAGCTTACTATTGTTATTATTGATATCATTTTCTCAATAGTATATTTGTAATAATATTAGTGCTTTAGAATGTTTGTTTGAAGTACTCATTCACTGAGTGAGTAGGCTCACTCCTCTACTCATAATTTTTAGGGAAACCACGTGGACACGAAGAAGGTCAATGCATTAGAGTCGATCTATCCCATGAGATAAGCATGAGATTAGTTATGTTCAGTCGGTCCTTGTATAGAGTTGAGAGAGAGTTCTAAATGATGATTTATATCTTTGTTTCCTGAATAAGAGAGATGTTTGTGACTACCATGTTGTATGTACATGGAAGTGTGAGAAACAGAATGAATGTATGGTATGTATCATTAATGTTGAGATCATTAGAGTAATCAAAGTCTAATTCTTTCGTAATGTTTGTTTATGTGATTGAATGCGAGAAAATAAAGAGTTTGAAATCAAGAAAAAAGTTGTGATACACCAACATGTTCTCCACAATCAACAAATATTATTAATAAACATTATCTATTACATGATTTCAATTAAATATTGAAGAGAAAATTGTACAATTGAGATCTTATACATTAAACTAGGATCTCAAAATAGGTAAAACCTAAACATTGCTAAAAATTTACTTCTCCAAAGCCATCTCTAAACCTAAAACATATTAGAAACAAGAAAATCAACATACATAGTGTCGAGTACATGGAACAAATATTCATATATCTACAGTTTTTATAATTTTGAAAAGATTTGTATAACTAAACATACAAGAGTAAAAGAGATAATTAATTAGCAAAAAAATCATAATTTAGTCATTTTACTTGGTTATACCAACAATATCATGTATTTTATGACCTTTGACCAAATTCCCACTAGAAGGGGTTTGTGAGGGTGCTTAATACTCAAAGACATTAGCTAACCATGTTTATAAACATGGTCTACTCTAGCTTGATAACTCAAGTAGGACACCCAACCTAGTATCCTTATGCCAAGAATACATGCACACACATGGTTTTTATAATGAAGACTTATATAATGTGTTCAAGTTTAGGAGATGGGTCTTACACTCTACTATCATTGCTAAGCACTCCGTCCCACCTATAGACATGCTCTTTGCTAAGCACATTATGTGAGGCACAACTAGATACTTAGATCTCACACTAAGAGTAGGAGAGTGGATGGTTATGTAGGAAAAGGGGTATCTAGTTGAGGATCCAAAAGTTTGGTCTTAGGAAATCTTCCTCAAAGTGCCACATATACACCATTCTTCTATATTAAGGCATTTTGAAGCATTAATAACCCTGGAAAGAGATATGAAAATGAGATAGAAGCATAGAGATAACCATTTCCAAACAGAATTATAGTGCTTACAATAATAATTACCCAACATGGTATCAATGAAATGGAAGTAGAGTGGGGTAGGCAGGTAAGTGACATGGATGTAAAATAATGATCAGGGGATCCAACCTTGTGCTCCTAACTGCTACATATACTTATAGATGGGCTTGGGAAGCATAGGAGTGGGGACAATTAGGTAAAATGATACTAGGGAAGTAGTAGGGTTTAGTGGGTAGCACAACTATTCTCGGAAGAATGTCCACAATGGAAGTTAGTAGGGATAATCATGGTGGATGTGAATGACTATGGTGGGGTAAAAACTTGACATTAGAATTTTGGGGTTTCATTGTTTGGTAGAATAGACGTTCTGAGGATTTCCCAACATGGCCATTTTAGCCATCATGATTGTTCCAAGGATTTCCCATCAAGACCATTCTAGCTAGGATTCTTATGTTCTTGGAGTTTCAACAAGTGCTTTAACTGTCATTTTTCAACTGATAGAACAACTATTTTGTTGCAACACGACCATGTAGTGGAACTTTCCTTGAACTTTGATCTTCAATTTGCTCATTATTGGTGTTCTATTCCTTCTCTTGATATTTGGCCACTTTGGGGTAGGTTTAGGAAGTTCTTGGGTTTAATTGGGTTTATCCAAGGGTGAAGAAACCATATTATCCTCTTCCTTCGGTCCCTTCTATCCAAATCATGGTAATCCATAAGTGCATTTGACAATTAAATCAATTATTGGGGGAATAACCTGCATGGTGAAACATCTTGATATGAATAATGGAAAAAGTGAAATAAGATGAAGACCCAATTATGGGCTTCATCATCACCCCAATCTTAAAAGATACTTGTCCTCGAGTATGCTCCAACTCAATCTCTCTCTTCTATTTTTCCAAAAAACAAGAAATGATAAATGCATTCAAATAGATGTAAATTGACTAGATGGGCTCAATGATGGAAAAACACATGTATTTCACCTCTTCTTTCACAGGCCAGCTGTGATGAAATCATTAAGCTTGCAGCCTCAAACATAGGGCATTAAATACACTACTAATTCATATGATTTTGATATAGCTCTGGGTAAACATTTTCATGATGGAGATGATGAACGATGACTAGGAGTGTTGTTAAACCTTCATGCATATTTCATATCTCAATCCACTCTAGGTGACCCCTATGGGTATGTAAAGGGTGAAATGATCTAGGTTTGATGTTTCCTGGCTCATGCATGAACATAGAATAAGTGTGTTGCGGTAAGATATTGGGTTGCTACTACATATGATCACTCTTATTTTCTTTATATGTGTGCTATTACATAGGAGCATATCATGTTTTCTTCTCTTTAACCTTAATGTATTTAGGGCATATGGCAGTATGAGTGAAATTGAGGGGAGCAAGTACCTACCAACCCAATATTTTGTAGAGTGTACCAGGCTTACTTTTTTTTTGCTTTTTAGCATTTTTCATGAGGCGTGAATGTATGAAGTGGTGAAATAAAAATGTATTAAGAGGGGGTTATTAGTGTGGTTTTTAATATGAAGTCTCTTGCATGAATATTTCTTCAATATTCATCATCAAAGCAATGATACACCACATGAACGAGAAAATGTTGAAAGCTATCTATCTTGAGATTAAACAACACCCTAAGAATTTGTGGCTTTCTTAGGTTACAAACATTTCACAAATATGAAAAAGGTGATTCACATGTATAAAGTCAAATATTGAGGTTATTTAGTAGTAAACAATGGAAATATGACATGCTTGTCAAACGTCAAAATTTTCAATTCACAAATATAGTGATTCATTTAAAATATACATTTAAGCTAATTTCTAGTTTGGGAAAAATTTGGCCAAAATCAATACTACTATTCACTCAAGTTCTAACTATTAATAAAGAAAGAGTGAGAAAACAAATCCTAGATAATCACACACAAAAACATTACTAAAATCTACACGCAATGCTATGTAAGAATACAGTTAGAAGAAGTGCAAATTATTTAAAAAAAATAAAAAATGCAAGGAAATAGAAAACATGGCATGCATAGGTGTAAGTATTAACTAACATTGTAAAATTTAGAATGAAGGAAAAAAGAAAAATAAGGAATGCCGCCCTACCACCCCAAGATTTTAAACCATACTGTCCTCAACATTGAATTTAAGCATAAAATGATATGGTCATGATCATGGATTTTTGGTGGCTAATAATCAAGGTGGGGAGATCCATGTTCTACAAAAGTGGGGTGTCCCATGGTACCATAGTCATTCTATGGAAAATGAACATTATGTTCGTCTCTCACCCTGATCATGCTGAAGATAGTAGCTATGGTGGTTAGTATACAATAGCTTTTCATTTCAGTTCAACATTCTTTTTCTTCTTATGTTGGAAATCCATATGGGTTTTCCATTCCATAGATCATTATTCAAGAAAATTCCTATTCTAAGATGAAAAATAAACAAATTGGGTGTGTATCTAAGGCAAATTACTTAGGAAATTAAGGCTCACTTGAACTAGCTTTTTATGTATCAACATGATCAAATTTAGGTGTGTACCATCCCCAAGTGGAATCCATAAACAACTTCACGGAAGCATAAACCATAAAGGTCACACTCAGGGAGCGTCAGAAATAGCATATATCATTTATTGCAATAATAAAACAACATTACATAGGATATTGATGCATCTATTCTCATTCCTGATTTTCTCATAAAAAATTACAATAAGGAATATAATACATGATAGTAATTGGAGAACTGGTTCCACCTCCTTGGATCTTATAGATGGCATCCTACCAGATTTTACACTTGTACATACCTCCACCTCCTAAGAGCTATCCCATGTTGCAGACAATCTATGTGTATCCACACATAGCCATGCATTTGACAAATCAGTTGTAAGTAGTCGGGGTTCGATAAATATATGAACATAATCTAATTAAAGATTAAAACTGATATGGACTTGCAGAAACATTAATTATGGCTTAAGGATTCATTCTTAACTTTATTAAGAGTTTGTATTAGGGCACCTACTCAGTGAACCTTACCTGATATGATCTCACAACACACACAAGTTGTGAAGGCTTTTGAATACACTAAAGGTCTGACTAGTTGGTGTAATAGCAACTTCCCTAGAATTCACTTTCCCAGAATTGAAATCAAGTTCCAGAGATATGTTCCAACTGATTGCTTGAAAGTTGAGTTTTCCTAAAATTTGACTTCTATTTGATTAGTTTGCAAAAAGTACGGGCATAAACTCTAGTTATATATGGATAATATCTATACATAAATTTATTTTATTATAATTCATGAATGAAATATCACAACATAATGATTATAAAATTTATAATCACCCACTTACTGTATGGCTTGCTACAGGAATCATGTTTCTACAAGAAAACAAGGCAATAAATTATTGAGCAAGCCAAAAGAAAAATCTAAAATAAATAAATGTTAAAGTAGATGATTGAAACAAAAAATGGAGAGGAAATATCTCTGATCCACAATAGTTATTGGTGGGAAGAAAACAACCTGACATAATCATATTGACAAGGGAATCTTCCCATTACACTCAAATTAGAGAGGCTTAGCCACCGATATTGGAATAGGATTCTCGGCTGATGGAGAAAATACATCATAGAAGTGGTGATTGAGGTAGGGAATTGAGTGATAGAAATCACAAGGGGACAACAATAAGGCACACTGGCCACCACCCTCTAAGAAAAGAAAATATCACACTGCAAACCTATAAAATTGCACAACCTGTGGAACCTGGAAAGGATGAGACACAACTAGAAGAAAAACTTGTTTTCTGCTTGGTTTCCTAAGGAAGTCTGGAACTTGATTCTATATTTTATTTCTAAGGTCCAAACAAAATTGGAGAACTCAAATTCTTGATTTCTCCAAACCAATCAAATAAAATTAAAAGGGGAACCATGACTTCTGCTATTTTCAGGAAAAATTACACCAAACCAATAAGACCATAAAGTAAACAGAATTGGACTTGAACCCAATGAACATAAACATACCAAATACACTAAAAGTGAGAAGATTTGGGATTGAACACATAAAATGAAGGGGGTTCATGAGTTACCAACCTTCCACAAAAATGCTCATGAGTAGGCCTAATTATGTTTTCTTAACTTGATCTAATATGATCTTATATTACTTAAGGTTTACACCCATTATTGCATTACTGATCTTAAACATGAAGAGAAACATTCTTTTAATTGATCTAATCTTAACTTGAATCTTAATGAAGTAATTTTTAATAAGATATGCGCATATAAATACCTCTAAAAAATTATTATGGTGCTCACATGTTAACATATATAACATGAATTTAAACATAGTTAAGAGTTGCACTAGGAACAATTTCTCCTAGATCCTTGATCTGATATCTCTTAATGAACCTGTGATAATCACCCAAAGTTTTGTAATTAGGTTTCTAAAGCCTAATTATTTCCAATTGTAAAACTTCTTTAAAAGAAATTAATATTGTGACTTTTGACCTAGCCCATTATCTAGATCTCATACAATTGAATGAAATTCATATATAACTTGCCTTCATCAGAGTTACCAATAAAATGATAAGAATTCCCATATACTACCACATCAAAATGTTGAACTGAAATAGGGAGGAGATAGGAGGAGGCTAGAGCGATAGTGAGATGAAGTGGGTAAGCACCAACCTCTCTACAAAGAGAGACTGGGCAAAAACCATGGCTGAGACTTAACGAAATGCAAAATACAGGCAATGTGAATAATACGAGAGAAGACTAGTTTTCTCTTACATTATGCATCAAATCTTGGCCGCATGACAAGGTGAAAATGTAATCTTGTCGATTAACACTTCACGTGACTTAAAACAAATAACCCTCATCAAAACCCTAATTTTTCCATATCAAAGTGTGACAAATTAAAAATGATCTGAGAGGAAAACTATGAAAAATCATCTTGTTATCTTCCACTTCAAGAGAATGAAGAACATGCTCAGATAGTATCTAACGGGTATGGATTCATATTTGGAAAAATGTGATGGAGTACCATGTGAGGGACCTCATCCCATTAGAGGATCATCGCCAAACCTGACGAGCCCAATGTTGGGTCTCAGGGGTGGTTAGATGGGGTGAAACGACTACCCACCATGGCTAAGAAGAAGGGACCATGAGATAATAAGAAAGAGAAGAAGAGGCATAAAACACATTCCAAAGTGGAAAAAAAATCTTTGAGATCACTAATCAAAGGAGGGAAGCGAAACATAGAAAATAGAACTTGCAAATTGGAAAAATCCCATCATAGAATAGGTTGAATGTCACAGAACCGTTTGTTACCCAAATCTTCACTCCAAATGGCTAGAAAGCCAAAGGCAGAGGATCTGATCGTCTATCCTTAGGATAGATCACATATCATATGCATGAATAAAACCATAAACAACAACTAAGGTATGAGACAAGAAAGCATAAAAAATGTTAATATTAATAAATAACAAAATCATAGCTCATGTATATAAACTATGTTTATTCTATTGACAAGTTGTTAAATATCATCAAAGTAAGAGAATATTTTTTAAAGTACAGAAGCATTGATTATCATTAGATATTCATAGTTTACATGTTACGTAAAATCATGAAATGGGTACACGTCAGCACAACTGTGCTGAGTAGTTGTGTAAGCATATAAAATCACATGTTTAAGAACATACATTGCTTGGCAAAAGCATAATCTAATAAAAATAAATGAACCAAAAACACTTAAAAGACTTTGTTATTCACATGGAAGCATATTTTAAGTTCATTTCCATTATACCAACAATATCATAAGGCCTTTGACCAACTTCTTAAAAGAAGGGGTCCGTGAGGATGCTTAAGATTAGCTACCCTATCTAAATCTGAGGGACTACAAGACTAATCATCAAGAGTTAATTGTATTCATAAGAAACCTCAAGGCCTTCTCCAAGATCAACATGGTCTACCCTATCATGATAACTCAAGTAGGACACCCGACCTTGTGTTCTTACCCCCAGAATCCAAGTAGGTGCACAAGGTTGTATAATGGACATCTATCATTATGTTTTCATGTTTGTTAAACATATGTAGTCAAGATCAAAACACAATAGTCGTAGGGAACATGTAGCTCAAACAAGCATATTAAGACAAGAATTTATACTACATACAGACATGCAATTTCAATACCACTAGTCTGGCTAATAGGAGGATAAAGGGTACCTTGATTAGAGCACAATATAAAGCATTTGATTTAGAAAAGCATATATAGAAAGCATGACTAGTTCTTAGCAAAAGAGTCAACCAATTGATCATGAGATTAAAAATAAGTATACTTTGATTAATAACATAAAGATTAGGTGTATTTAATCATTGTCATGGGGGTTTGATGTGTCACTTAAGTCTAGGTACTCATTTTCTTCTATGTTAATTTTAGTATCCCAAACTAGGTCATGCATTATCATTATCAAGAAACATAATACATCATCACTTCATTTAGCTCTTAGAATGACACATCACTACTAGATCAGGGTGTATCATTATAGTTTCAAGATTGTAAATAGATCAATCACGAGGTTCGAGCAAGCCTAGACAACATAATCATTAAAATTGTCAAACTAGTCATCATCATGTAAGATGTTCATCATTAGAGTATAAGAAAGATAAAACTTGATTTATTATCATAATCATAAATCTACTAATCTTGAACATCAATATGGAGTTTTGATCATATTTGAGATACATTAGCACAAGCTTTAAATATCATTATTAGAAGTGCATAAATATCTCGTTTGATGTCACATATCATCAAGTTTTAATAAAGTTCAAGTATGGAACAAATTCAATTCTTGGCTCAAGAATGCATAAAAAATTACTGATCTAGAGTGATAATGAACATTCAAGGGTCACAAGATCGTATTGGTGTACATAAATCATCATTTTAGCAAAACCGATCATATTACATGTCATTAGAGGCAGATTTCCTAAAATAGGGTCATTATAAGGGACAAACATGATCAAGTTCAATTCACATTTCAGAAGATAGTTGAATTTATTGATTAGAGCCATTAAAATCAAGTGGAGCCATGATAGGATAAAGTTTTAGGATGTAATATCATTAATCATGTAAAAGAGATGCATTTGATGTAAATTTCAACATAAATAGATTTATTGAGTGCTATTATACTGTGAAACTAGGTGCATTGGATAGATCTCATCAAGTAGATCGATTTTCATATATAATATTTCTCATCCAGCCCAAAGAATAATTTTCTATGATTTTTAAGATTAGGCATGTTTATGCATAAAAGAGAGAGATTTATACCTCTGGGCGATAAGGCGGCATGCCCTGATTGGTCGGCGTCAGGTGACGTAGGTGCAACTAATCCGTGGGTTCGCATCTTGAATCCTTTAACTAATCAACAAGCAAAAATGAGAGATAGAGAGAAATAAGGAGGTCCATGTGCTCTTTCTGATCATTCAAGATCTGACAAGAAAAGAAGGGGTTGGAGGACTGACTGCAGTATCTTGATCCTGTGGAAGAGGCCTTGTCTCCTTTGTGGAGATGGACTTGCGCCTAGGCATCATCTTGCAATGGCGTGGCTTTCTGATGAGAAGTCATGGAAGGTATCCCGACCACCCCCATTCCATGTGAGGTAGCCTCCCAACCCTGATGAAGGTCCACGAGAAGATGGCAGTTCTGGTTTAGCATGGGGAGGATAGGGGCTAAAGCCCCAAAATTGAGCTTGCATTGGCAACACCCAATTGAGGAGGAATAAAGGAGGGATATTGGGTCCATTCTGAGTGAGAGAAGGCAAGAGAGGATGGGGAAACAAAGAAGACCTCGTCAAACATGATATAAGCACAAAAATGATGCAAGAAAGGGTGGAGGTGCACAAATTCTCTCCCTTGTCGTAGGTTAATAGGTTGTCGACCTGATGGGGTCTCCTATACCCCCATCCTATATCCCATTCTTATCAAAAAGGCTATGAGGAAGGTCTTAGGGGTAAGAGGGAAACTTTAGAAACCTCAAAAGTCTTCAAAGACTATTGTGGCGTCATGCCACTTGCTTGGTCGAGTGCTCCAAGGCACTTTGGTGCCATTCCAAGGGTTGATGGTGATTGGGAGTCGTCCAATTCGGCATATGAGATCACATCCATTGGAACAATGATCCAGTCACACCGTTGAATGAGGCCAGGTGGGTTTACCCCTCTTGGGTCAGACCAAGGAGGAGAATAGGGCTTAGGCCCAACAAGGAAAAAGAAGAAGAAACAATGTGAAAAAGGATAGAAAAGGGAAAAATGGAAATGGCCATATCTTCCTCGATTTTTTTTAGATTTGTGTTAAATATTTATCATTGGATCTAAAATGTCATCCTATATCTAATGGACACGATTTTTTTATCAAGATAAGCATGTTGAGTGGATTCAAAAATGTAAAACTTCCTCAATGATATAAGGCACTTCAACATAGTACAACCTAGTTCAAAACTACAAATTATCTATCAAAACTCATCTATAGAGAAACATATCCTTGAAAAACATCAAATTGATGATGAGGTAAGTTATCAAGTCAAATAGAGTGCATTATGAGTCAAGGTGAGCATAGCTGGAGGAGATATAAAAATTAGGTTGATACATCCTCCCCACCTTAATAGTAATTTTGTCCCCAAATTTATGCAAATCCTCAACATACATTGGGATTTCATTTTCCATATCATATTCATCATATATAATATCAACATCTTTTAATCATAAATATTATTCCAATATCAAGAACCAAACATTAAAGTCCAAGCATAGTCACATAGATCATCGAAATATTAGAAATTTGGAAAGATCACCATTTAGGGAAAAAGAATAGGGCTCTTTGATTCAAGAGTAAAGTGTGACTGTCAATCCCAACATTTAGGGTTTTGGCTTCTGAAATGTCCCTAGTTGGGGTTATACATCCACAGTTGATATTCATATTTAAATAATCCAAGACAAACATCATATTTTAGTATCATTATTTCATATCAGAATCAATGGAAGGTCCCACCCTAGTCCACATGAGAGTTTATCCCTAATTCATAAATTGAGCAATCAATATAATCATCGTTTCAAAAATTTTGAGATTTGGGAACATGAAAGTCATTAATCATATATTGAGGGTGATCTAAAGATCACAATAGGGTGACATAAGACTCAAAGCAACATAGAGATGAGTTATCAGTAGTTAAGATTTTGTAAATTAATATCAAGAGTCATGATTTTGGACAACAAAAGTCATATGTCCAAAAATTTAGATGCTAGGGTATAACATTTTGAATTAGAAATCAGGTGGGATCATTCATCCATAATCAACAATCAAGCTACATGTTGTGATATCAAAATCAATTTCATTATAATGGTATCCAAGGATGATGAATGATGTAGACCTAGATTCTTCTAGGAAACTTAACCATGAGCTATAGTCAACATCATCTTATTTCAAGATCATCATCCAATTGAGATTTTGTATCAAGTTTCAATATCATTATAAGATCTGACCTATTAGAGACATAGGTCAAGAGATCAAAATCATATGGAAGGGGTTACCTTTCTAAACTCTAAATAGTCAACAAGATGAAAATTTAGAAGCAATCATAATAGGGTCGTGACCTAGTTTATGGGAGTTATGAAACAAACTACCACCCTAAGCTAACAAATTTGTTCTTATTAGCCATGAAGTGTCAACTCCATCAAAATAGGAACAACATCAACTATCGATTTGTATTTCACAAGGGCATGAGATCAAATATAGTTAATTATAATAGAGAAACCGTAGTTTGACATTCAATATATTTTAGGTCATAATATCATTCCCTTCTCTTCATAATTAGAGGCAAGGGGGTATATGTGAAAATAGAGAAGACAATATAGGATCTTTAAATGTTTTGATGATTTCGAGGTATGATCAAGATCTCAAGTTAGTCACATTATTCAAAATCAAGTTTAACAATGAAGCATGATAATCAATAGGGAACATTGCTTCTTATATCAAAATTTTCATCATGATTTCGAGATCCAAAGTCATAGTCATTTCAAAGCATGATCACGATACATATCGAATGGGGGGAAATTTGGTTAATCCTATTTGAGGTTTGATCAACTGTAGGGAAACATATACTTAAATAATGGGAACCTCATCAACAATGACACAAAAAGCTTGCACTCGCCTTATTTCATCATATTTAAGAATCATTATCATTTACCACAAACATAAGAATCACATGGGCATGATTTGGTAAAATTGATTTTACATGATTTGAGATATTACACATGAGTATTTATCTTTAAGAATACTTTTGTTAGTCATAATTAGGAATAAAAATTGAGGTTAGATCATGGCATCATTATCAGCTTAATCATATTTTACCAATTCATTCATATTTTATAGTCCCCATGTGTAAGCTACCTGAACTAAGAGGTCATGTGATTAATTATCATGAGAGAGATCATATGAGGAGATGAGAAAATAATCTAATGGGTGGACTAGGGTAGTCCTTAAAGAAGACATGAGATGCTAGAATACTCTCTAATCTTTTTAGGGAAAAGTTTTTAATCCAGTCTTCGATTCACTTCGTCCAGGTAGGTATACTAGGGACACCTCATCCACTACAACTAGGCAGATAGGAGGTGCATCAACCCCCATGTAGTGACCTACCTAGACATCTCAACTTCACCACTATGGAGTTAGGCTTTCCCAAGGTTCATACGAGTATTGGGTTATTTAAAACACATAGAAGGTATGTCATTTCTCTGATACCATCTGTCATGGAACCATTTGTTACCCACATCCTCACTCCTAATGGCTAGAAAGCCAAAGGCAAGAGGATTTGAGCGTCCATCTATAGGATAGGTCACATAACTATGCATGAATAAAACCACAAACAACAACTTAAGGTATGAGACAGAGAAGAACAAAAGAATGCTAAACTAATACATGACCAAAGCTTAGGTCCCATATATCAACTGTGTGTATTGCATTGGAATGTCATTATACATCATCAGAGTAAGAGTTGCTTTATCATTGTGCAGAATAATTGAACATCATTAGAGATTCATAGTGTACTTGTTACCTAAAATCATGAAATGGGTGCACGTCACCACAACTGTGCTGAACACGCTATGAAAATATATAAGATTGCAGGTAGAAGAACATATATTTCTTCTCAAAAGCATGATGCAATAACAAGAAATGAAGAAAAAATATTTAAAGACTTTCTTATATACATGCAAGCATGTTTTAAGATCATTTCCATTATACCAAAAATATAATAAAGCCTTGACCAGCTTCTCAAAAGCAGGGGTTCGTCAGGGTGCTCAAGATTAGATGTCTTATTTTAATGTGAGGGACTACAAGACTAAAAGTCAAGGTCTAACCCTATTTGTAAAGGACCTCAAGGCCATCACCAAGAGATAAACCTTGTATCAACATGGTATTCCCTATCATGACAACTCAAGTAGGACACCCACCCTTATTTCCTGACCCTAAGAATACACGCAGGTGCACATGGCTGTATAATGGACATCTATCATATTGTTTTCATGTTTTTCAACATATGTAGTCAAGACCAAAACATAGTAGTCCTAGGGAACATGTATCTCAAAAAAGTATATTAATCCAAGCATTTATACTACATACATACATGCAATTTCAATACCACTAGTTTGGCCAATAGGAGGATAAAGTGTACCTTGATTAGAGCACACGATAAAACATTTGATTTAGAAAACCATATATATATTAAGCATAACTAGATCTTGGAAAAAGAGTCAACCAATTGATCTTGAGATTAAAAATGAGTATAAATGGATTAATATCATAAATATTAGGTCTCCTTAATAAATATCATGGGGGTTGGATGTGTCACTTAAGTCTAGGTACTCATTTCCTGCAACATTGTTTTCAATATCACAAACTAGGTCATGCATTATCATTATCAAGCAACATATTTCATCATTATTTCATTTAGCACTTTATGACACATAACAACTAGATCAAGGATATATGATTATAGTTTCAAGATCCTAAATAGATCAATCATGATATTTGAGCAAGTCTAGACAACATAAGCATTAATATTGTCAAACTAGTCATCATCATGCAAGATGGTCATCATTAGAGTACAAGAAAGATAAAGCTTGTTTTATTTTCATAAGAATCATCAAATTACTGATCTTTAATGTGAATATGGATTTTTGATTATATTTGAGATACATTAGCACAATCTTTAAAGTTCATCACTAGAAGTCCATACATATCCCATTTAATGTCACTTTTCATATCATCAAGTTGAAATAGGGTTCAAGTATGGAAAAATTCAGTTATTGGATCAAGCATGCATCAAACATTACTGATCTAGAGTGATTGTGAACATTCAAGGGTCACAAGATCATATTGGTGGACATAGATCTTCATTTTAGCACAAAAGATAGTATTACGTGTCATTATAGGCACATTTCCTAAAATAGGTTCTTTATAACGGCCAAGCATGATCAAGTTCGGTTCACATGTCACAAGATAGTTAAATTTAATGATTAGGGAAATCAAAATCAAGTGGAGTCATGATAGAATAAAGTTTGAGCATGTAATATCATTAATCATGTAAAAGAGATGCATTTGATGCCAATTTCAACATAACTAGAGCTATGAGTGGGATTAAACTCTAAAACAAGGTTCATTGTATATATCTCGTCGAGAAAATCAATTTTCATATATAATTTTGCTCATCTGGCCCAAGGAATCATTTTTTGTGATTTTTGGAAGATTAGGCATGTCTATGCATAAAAGAGAGATATTTATACCTCTTGGCGATGAGATGGCGCACCCTGATTGGTCAGCGCCAGGACACGTGGGTGCCACTAAGCCGTGGGTCCACATCTTGACTCCTCTGACTAGTCAACATGCATGAAGTAGAGAGACAGGGGCTCGCACGATCTGGCTGTTCATTCAAGATCTAACGAGAAAAGGAGTTGGAGGATTGACTAAATGATCATGATCTTGTGGCTGAGGCCTTGTCTCCTTTATGGAGATGGACTCGTGCCAATGCATCATACTATAGAGGCGTGGATCTCTAGATAGAAGTCAAGTTAGGGATCCTGACCACCCTTCGCACGCGAGGTAGTCACCCAATCCTGATGAAGGTCCGTGAGAAGGATGGTAGTTCTAGTTATGTGTGGGAACGGCTGGGGCAAGAGCCCCAAAATCAAGCTTATGACCGTGGAATCCAGTTGAGGAGGATGGAAGGAGGGATAAATGGTTAATTATAAGTGCAAGAGGCTGAGAGTAGGATAGGGGGAAAACAAAGCAAACCCCTACGAACACGGTGGAAGCATAAAAATGATGCAAGAATGGGTGGAGGCACACAAATTCTCTCTTGTTACAGCTTCATAGGTCGTAGAGGTGAAGGGGCCTCCCATCCTCCTATCATATACCCCATTATGCTAAAAAAGGTGAGCAGTGAGGGGAATACATTGGAAACGTCAAAAGTCTTCAAAAACTAATGTGGCATCCTGCCACTTGCTTGGTTGAGTGCTCTAAGGCATTATAGCTCTCGTGTAAGGGTTGAAGATGACCGAGAGTCGTCTGATTTGGCGTGTGAGACCACATCCATTGGATCAATGATTCAGGAACATCATCAAATGAGGCCAGAAGGACACATCCCTCTTAGGCTGGACCAACGAGTAGCAAAGGGTCGATGCCCGACAAGGAGAAAAAGAAGAAAAAAGTTTAAAAAGTCTAGAAACAAGAAAATTTGAAATGACCATATCTTCCTCCTTGGTTATTGGATTTAGGTGAAATCTTTATCATTGATAAAAAATGCATATATATGGTAGGGGGATCGATAGTACTGCTCAAATTACGGCCAATCTTCCTAACTGTGCACGGGCTTAGAGAGCATGAAATGAATCACTTCATCCTCTATCTAATGGACTAGGATTGATATCGAGATCAGCACGCTGAGTGGAATCAACAATTCAAAACTTCCTCAATGATATAAGGCACTTCAACATAGTACAACCTAGTACAATATTATAAATTAGTCATCAAAATAGTTCCACCACCTCACTTCCCCAGCTTGGTAATCAACCTCATAATATGAATGTCTGATTGACTGCCACTAATTGGTGTTAGGATCAGAAGGTATCTACCCTTATTCATTCCACGAATGTAGTTGAGAAACATATCCTTCAAAAACATCAAATTGATGATGATAGAATTCATCAAGTCAAATAGAGTGCATTATCAGTCAAGGTGAGCATAGTTGGAGGATAGAGGAAAACCATTATGTTACATTAAAGATGCCAAAAAAGGGACAGTTGAAATACCTCACATATCAGTGAAACACCTATCGACAAATGTTACTGGGGTGAGGTTGGATCTGCTACAACTTCTCCTGCTGGGTGGAAACGGTATGATATGGTCCAACACAAATGACCTTGAAGGAGGGTACTTGTGGAGTGGGGAGATGAGAGAGAGGGTGCTAGAGAGCAAAGGGTACTGGGGTTTGGTTCACTGATATTTTGGGAAGGTTTTCGAGGATCCCTTCTATAGAATTTAGGGCCCAAAGGGCTTGGGTATCCTATAATGGATGAAACATGGGGAAGTCGATGTGGCTTCATGAGTCTAGAGGGTTTTGGGCACTAGAGTCCCACAAATCTGGGATGGATAGCTTAGGAGAAGAGAGTACATGTTGAGATAGAGGTCTATTAAAATTTGATATTTCATAAAGACAACAAATAGAGAGGAAGAGATCCACGGTCACTATTTCCAGAATGAGAGATCCAATCATACCTGGATAGGTAGGAGTGAAAGCTTCATGGCTTTTGGATAAGTTTACCAATGAGAGAAAAAATAGATTGTCCGTTAAGGAATGGGAAGAGGATAATAGAAACATGGTCCACATGATAGGTAGGATAAACAAAAAATATAGCTTAAGTCAACACAATTTTTTTATTAAAACCAATTAGTAACCATATAAATAATTTCCTAATAGATTTAGGTTCTAAAAAACAATCCAAATGACACCAAAATTCAACCATATGCCTTTCTTCTCATTTAGATAATTTCTATGGCTTTAGATTGTCCATTTGATCATTATAAAACATGCACCAAATTATTTGTTCTTAACCTTCCATAATATATAATATAGGAATAAAATTATCTTGCCAAAATTGGCCATGTGCCTTATATTATCATGCATTTTAGTTGAAAATTCGTTTTAGAACTTATTAGAACTTCATAAGGTATAATTTTAACACATATGTCACTCCATTCAATGCATTTTATATGTAGGTAGTCCTATAAGATTAGTTTGTTCCATCTGTCATCTAAGTTGACTAGGCTAGAAACTTTCATGTCCAAAATCACAGACTCCACGTTTCGGTACACCCACATATGATTTTTCTGAAATTGGAAACCCATTGATCATGCTACACAGATGTACCACTACCATTATTGATAATTTCAGTGGTATTAGTAGTGATGTGCTCCTTAATTTTGTTCATGGCTCTCTAGAAAGGTGTTGCTTGTGAGATAGGTTACCCCTTAATGTTGATATACTTCCTTAGATGCCCCTCTTTCCATAGAGTTTGTCTATGAGTGATAAGGTCTGATGCATTCCTTCTGATATCTTCCTTATTCAGTCTGCCATGGATTTGATTCCCAGAGCTTCATTTTCCACATAAGTGGTGATAGTATTCCGTGAGACAAGAGAGGTTATGTGGATTTGTATCCTCCATCCAGATGAATTTTTGTTTGATTTTGTCCGTATTTGTGCATATGATAATAGGTATCCTCGTAGTCTGAATAGTGTAAGTAGGGATCATTGTAAGAACAAACTTGTCTAGGCATAAAAGTCCAACTAGAGAAAGAGTTTTCACTACCCATCCATTGACCCTACTGTCCAAATTTTTTATGATACTTGCATATATAGTTTTCTTGACACAATTGTGGAGAATAGACACTCCTAGATACATTCCTGATCTATTAGCCTCCATGATCCTGCTGCTATTATAAATGTTATTTCTTGTTTGTTGATCCACTGATTTGGTGAAGAAGATCCTTATCTTTTCAATAGAGATGAGTTGAGTTGTTGACTGACTTCTCTATCAAACTATTTGAAACAGTCGTTAATAGCAATCATTTGCTCCACATTTGCTTTGGCATACATGATAATATTGTTTGGAAAGCATATATATGAAATGGTAGGACCTTGCTCTGAGACCTTGATTAGTTTCTACTTCTTATTGTGCACACTAGTATCAATAAGTTGTGATAGTCTTTCTGTAACGACCGCCACCAAACCGACAGCCAAATCATTACTAATTGTGCAGAATAATCATAAGTAGCGGATTAACAAAAATCACTAAAAATTAAAACCATTTTGCAAAGAGACCCATTTCCAGGAAAACTCTTTAAGGAAGAACCAAAACCTGATATTCATCATTGATCATATTGTACATACAATGTACCATCTCTTCTCAAGGATAACATATAACAATTGCTTTCTCAAAACATATACTTAAATCAACATTAAACCTTGAGGCATACAAGCCAAAATCTCAGATTATTCATAAAACTAACACGTACTAAATCCAAGGACCTGAGAGTATAGATACGACACATATGACTTCTATCTACAAGACATGACAGATAGTACACTCAACCTGAGTTGTCACTGTTGTCCCTGCTGTTGTTGTTATCCCTCTACAGTACGGTCTCAACCCCCCTCATGCACGTCCATCTGAAAAAATGTGGATCCCACGGGGTGAGACAATTGTCCAAGCGAGAGAGATAACTCTCTGCCAACAATGTTATTATCATAGTTAAATAGTATTAAACTGAGCACTAAGCAGTTTAGAACATTCTCATCTTTTAAAGCATTACAATTATCTATGATAGAGCAGTAAATCATCTATTCACTTTATAAGGAATATGAAGAACATGTATATCATTTACCCATCATACTATATCAACATCTCAAGCTTATCATGTGATACTCATTATTATGGTATGACATCCATGAATCGTCCTCATTTCTATCGATTGGCCTCAGCCAATCTGCTAACCAGATATTGAATTATACCAATCATGTGCATATACATCATTATAATCTATCTAGGTATTAGCTTTTCCAATCCTATGAGGTTATTCCAGGCATTGGACTATGCCAACCCTATGCAACTATTCCAGGTATTGGACTATGCCAATCCTGTGATATTGCATCCATGTATTGGGTTATTATCAATCCTGTGATAACAGCCAGGTGTTGGGTTATTACCAACCCTGTGATTAACATCCAGGTATTGGGTTATTACCAATCCTGTGATTAACAGCCAGGCATTGGGTTATTACCAATCCTATAAATAACAGCTAGGCATTGGGCTATTACCAATCCTTTGATTAATAGCCAGGTATCGGGTTATTACCAATCCTGTGATTAACAGCCAGGCATTGGATTAGTACTAATCCTATGATTTAACAACCAGGCATTGGGTTATTACCAATCATGTGATGAACAGCCAGGCATTAGGTTATTACCAATCATGTGATTAACAACCAGACATTGGGTTATTACCAATCCGGTGATTAACAACCAGGTATTGGGTTATTACCAATCATATGATTAACAACCAGGCATTGGGTTAGTACCAATCCTATGATTAACAACCAGGCATTGGGTTATTACCAATCTTGTGATTAACAACCAGACATTGGCTTATTACCAATCATGTGCATCTATTCCAGGTATTGGACTATGTCAATCTTGTGCAATTATTCCAGGTATTGGACTATGCCAATCATGTGCATCTATTCCAGGTATTGGACTATGCCAATCATGTGCAATTATTCTAGGCGTTGGACTATACCAATCATGTACATCTATTCCAGGTATTGGACTATGGCAATCCTGTGCATCTCATCACTGAATTCCACATCTCCTTTACTAGGCATTACCTTGGCCAAGCCATCATACTTATTTACATCCTTTATGTAATACAAGTATTCCTCTTATCTCCTTTAAACATATTCAAAACACTATAGCCCTTATTTGGCTATAAGCATAAATCATGTATGGTCAAGATTTCATTATTATTATTGTATCCATTTATTATTATTATTATTATGTTACTAAGTTTCCATTTCCTAATTTATTTTGAACATTATCATTTCTTACATGAAACTTTTATAAACATCTTGTTACCTATCACTAGGAAACAACTATACTCATGGCTCACAAGGCCCATTAAACATCTTGTCACCTCTCACTAGGCAACAACTAACCACATGGCTCACATGGCCCATTAAACATCTTGTCACCTCTCACTAGGCAACAACTAACCACATGGCTAACAAGGCCAATTAGACATCTTGTCACCTCTCACTAGGCAACAACTAATCACATGGCTCACAAGGCCCATTAAATTGTATTATATGCAACATCATAACTCATACTTAGCTATGATCATTATCTCATGCTACCAACATGCTTTCAATATGGTTAAGGTTTCCCCTTTATTAACCAACTATGATTTTAACTCTTATCATTACCCTTCATTAGGGTTAAGGTTTCCCTTATAAAACCATCTAGGGTTTTCAAGTACATTCATCAAGAATCAAACCCCAATTCAGTCTCCATACATATTAGGAATATCAATGTATACTCATTACATGAGTATTAAACAAGTATAAGTTTCTCTCTCATCCTTACTAGGATATTGATTACTTCATACTTTATTAAGTTGGATCGACCGTTCCTTCAAGGTGCATTAGCGTACTTAATCAATATTCATTAAACTCCATACATCTTAATGTATGACTTGATATAAGACACTTCATGTGTTACTCCATCAAGTATATTGCATCTGAGGTGCTTTCCTTCATATGGGTTTTGAGGTGCTTCCACCATATCGGGTATGAGGTGTGTGCTTGCTACCCATATCACTTTAGAGGTGTATGTGTGCTTACCATATCACCCTTGATGTGTATGTGTGCTTACCATCTGAGGTTTGAGGTGTATGCTTGCCTCCATATCACTTTAAAGGTGTATGTGTGCTTACCATATCACCTTAGAGGTGTATGTGTGCTTCACACCATATTGGACAAAGAGGTGTGTGTGTGCTTCACACCATATCGGGCAAAGTGGTGTGTGTATGCTTCACACCATATCGGGCAAAGAGGTGTGTGTGCGCTTCACACCGTATCGGGAAAAGAGGTGTGTGTGTTCTTCACACCATATCAGGCGAAGAGATGTGTGTATGCTTCACACCATATTGGGCTAAGAGGTGTGTGTGTGCTTCACACCATATAGGGAAAAGTGGTGTGTGTGTGCTTCAAACCATATTGGGAAAAGAGGTGTGTGATTGGCCTCATATCGTCCATGAGGTTTATACTACCTTACCATATCATGCAATGAAGTATAAACTCATATCCATATCGTTTTGGTGGAGTAGATACATCACCATATCGGGTTAGAGGTGCTTTATAAGGTGATACCATCATCTTCAAGATCTAAACCTTCATTCTAACTATTATATTTCATGGAAACAGGTCTAAGAAACTACTAGAACTCATAATTTCATCAATTCTTTCAGAAAAGTTCGGAATTAAAAGTAGTTCATTAAGTATAGAAATTTAGGTGATGAATAATAACATGGTTGAGTTCAAGTTATATAACCTACCTTGTGAACAACTTCAAAGCTCCAAGCTCCAAAGATTCACGACGTAAGGTTAAATAAGAACTTGTACAAGGCCCAGGGCTCGTTCACAACTCCTCCATAGACAAGAAATCACCATAGTTAAGCACTTGGTGAAGAAGGAAAGAAAGAAAGATCATAACCCTAGATCCATGCTTCAATCCAAGGTTGAAGATGATCATGGCCTTACCTTAGGGCTAAGATTTGAGCTCCTTCTTGCTACTTAGCACCTTTGCATGATACCTCACTACTCATGCACGATATGCCCTCACTTGTGGGCGATATCCCCATCACTTGTGGCCAATATAACTCCACTATGGCCGATATCAACTTGCTATGGCCAATATCACTTGCTATGGCCGATATCACTTGCTATGGCCGATACCAAGGCCCTATGAACGATAAAACTTCACCCATGCACGATACCAAGACTCCATGAACGATATCTAAGAGCAAGGAGGTGGTAGGATTCGAAAAAGTTCACTTAGGGGTGAAAGGAAGGGTATATATACTTGAGGTTCATGAAAAAGTGTGTATATGAGTGTCATCAATTTACTACTAGTAGGTGCCACATGGTTGTACATGGATTCACACATGTACTTGCATGCACTCCATATTTATATTGCCATTCAAAATAAAAACTTGAGGATAATGCAAGGGATAAGGGTCGCCCCCCCTGATTATCTTCTAGGACAAGCCACTTCCACTCACATTATTATATTCACAATTCAATGCAAACTTTCCCAAGGAAAGTTGCAAGCCGATATCCATTGCTTTATTGAGGTGCTTAGCTCGTTTTCCAAAATGAAAAGAGTTAAAAACATGATATGGGGGTCTCCTCTTTGGATCCTTGGCCGATAGGGACTCCCATTTAACACTACAACTTGATACACTCAATACAAGCTCAAATTAGGGTTTCCATTCAACCCCTTTCTTGGACTTTTCATTACCAAGAACACTACCACTCATAAATGATTCAAACATGGAGTCACATTCATCCTATCTACTCTAAATGATACATAGAGGAAGTAGGAACACTTTAGAGGTGATAAATTACAACTTGCACCAAAATTGGTACACAAGTCGCTAGCATTATTCAAACAAGTTCAAACTTGGAATTTAGGCTCTCCACAAGCCTCTCCACAAGCCATCACCTTGCATCAATTTCTCTATAATGATTCTAAAACACATGAGGCATGTTCAACATATGACATATTGCACTATAACCCCTTATCTTGGGTAAATTTCATTTTGGTCCAAAACATGAGAACATTGCTCAAACATTATTCATTCATGACCAAATTTGAAACATAAGTTTCTTACCTGATAGGAAAACACTATAGAGGATTATATTAAAGTTCTAAGCAAATTACTTAGCCAAAACAAATAGGGTTACCTCATAACCCACATCAGGGTCATTACACTTTCCATGCAGAGGAGGAAGAGGTAGGGGAACAAACAATCTCCTTGTCTCATACCTCATCAGGCCTTAGTCTAGTATATTTTCCCCATCATAAAGAATTCTAGTGTCACGGGCTAGAGAGTTCATAGAATAATTTTTTATGTTACCTAGCCATTTGTCTTTGTTGAGAGTGTCTTTGTAGAGAGTGTCTTTGAAAAACTGCCATGATATACAGTCATAGGATTTTGATAGTTCCACTTTAATTGCCATAAAAGGGACATGACCTTGTCTACTCATGCTGCAGATGAATTCCTACATAAGGATAATATTGTTATAGATTTATCTACCTAGGACTTAGTTGATTTGTCTTGAGGTGATCCAACTTGGGATGTGTTAGTTTACTCATTCAACTATGACTTTAGATTCTAGCACGAGGTAGGCATTATCCAAGGAGATAGGTCAAAGTTGATTGCAGTTGATAGGGTTCTTGATCTTAGGGATGAGTACAATGCAAGAGTCTCATAGCTCATCAGGAATAACATTTCCATTCAGAATGTGTCTAATGGTTTTAATAATAGAGGATTTGATCATCTTCTAGTGTTCATTAACGAAAGCATTGTTAGTCCCATCCTGGCCAGATGCCTTGTATGGGTTAAGATCTTTAAGAATAATCCATACTCCAGGTTTAGTAGGTGCAACAACCAGCTCTCTCAACTAAAAATTAGGTAGATTTTTGAACTACCCTGGTAGCATGTCTACGTCCACATGAGTTGGAAAAGACGACCTTGTAAACAATGATTGAGAATGTTTGTTTACCAACTTCTTACATTCATCAACCTTGACCCAACAACCATTTGGATGACGGAGTGTAGAATGAGGTTAGTCCTCCTTCAACAACTAACATTGGAATGATATGATTGTATGTTATTTTCTCATGTTGCAACCAGTTAATATGACTTCTTTATTTCCAATTCTCCTTGTCTAGAAGTAAATTTTCTAGTTCCAATTCCAGTTGTGAACAACTTTGGTCTTTTGCTAAATAGTAGGTCGTCTCCATCCCTTTTTGAATCCTATTGAAACTAGAAATGAGTTTATGTTTTGTGTTTTACATTGTCTTAGATTTCTCTCTATCACATTTCATAATTGGATGCCTAGCTTTCTGAAGGGTAGCATGTAATATATTATATTTATCCCAGAATGAGTCTAGAATTGTATGGATTTTAGATTGACTATAACAAGATGCCTTTACCTTGAAACAAGAGATCCAATTTCCTCATGGGATATTATAGATGATCATTGGGTTATGATATGAGCCAATCGAAGGAAGTATCTCACAGGACATGTTATTATAATTCTAGATCCATTTTGTATTAGCTAGAACCCTATCAAGTTTTTTGTGTAATATACCTTTTTATATGTGAATTTGTGTCCAGAGTTGTCGATATCAGTAAGTCCTATGAGGATGAGAGCATTCTATAACTTGGTGGCCTTGTTTCATCTAAATCTACTGATCCCAATCTTCTTTTTTGGTGAAATCTTACTATCAAAATCAGCCATCACAATCCATGGCTTGTTGGTCCTTAGATTAATAGAATGCAAATGTTGCTAGAGGGTTCATCTGCCACTATATCTAGGACATGAATAAACAAAGGTGATATTCATGTTTCCATTGATGTTGCAATGCACGTAGTACTTGTGACTCTGAATAATACATAAATCATAATGTCATTCATTCCAGAGTATCCAGATTCTGCCTGCACAGCCTTTGGCCTCTACTCTTTCTAAGCTAGAGAAACCCATATCTTTGATTGCGGCTAATGTTTCCACTCCTAAGATACATGGTTCAGCGATTGCAATCAGTTTGATATTATGATCCATGATAATATGTTTGACAACATTTCTGGCTTTAACTTTGTCGACACCTATAATATTCCATACTACTTTATTAATCATCTAATAGGTTGGGAAGGTAGAATGTAATTAATACTTATTTCTGGCTATCCCTCCTTTGTCATCAGTTCCTATTTGAGCTTTACATCTCATGTTGTAGGGGTGGCTTACAGGGGTGGTAGAAACACTACGTCTTACATGTTTCTCCTTTGATTTTCTACTAGAATTGATAAGCCTAGTGTTGATGTAATTGGTGCCAATATCTTCTTCAAGTGCAACCATTTCAACCTTTGGGCCTTTACGCACTTCCCCTTCCTTACCTCTTCCTTGGATTACTTCATCACCAACATGGTTCACCACCATATGAGTGTCTTCCTTATTAGTTTTTGCACCATGTTTCTTTAGTGGTTCTACTTGTGGGTTGTTAACAATGATTTTTTCCTTTTGGCTCGTGTTATCCTTCACCATGCCTTCAGTTGCATTGGTTACTTTTTGCTTGTTTCTCTATATCTTTAGGCCTATTGTGTTATCTCTAGTGTTGTTTACTTGGCTCGATTGAATTTCCTCCACCTCACCTCCTTTTGCTTCTTCCCCCTCTAGGAGTTGGTACTTGTTAGCATTTCCTTTTCCTTTCTGTTGGGATTTCTTAGTTTCCTTGTTCTGTGGTTGCTTGTTCATTAGGATCTTACATAATCATAGACCCAACTAGGGTTTTTAGGTGGTGTTTTTCCAACCTTTTGACCACCATGTTTCTCTCTCTATTATCAAACTTTATCTTTCAACCCTCTTTCATTCCCTTATGAATCCAAAGAATCTAATTATCGTAAAGTATAATTAAAGAGTGAACCTCATCAATCATTTTAGTTTACATTAAATAGTGAGGGTCAATAATATCATTTATGAACGCATGCTTCCTATTAAAATCCATAGCTAAAGCAATACCAAATAACTTGGTCTCATCATGTTATTAGTGTCCAATCTATCTCTACATCCTCCCAATCATCCATTAGCATTGTTTCTATCAACAAAATACACATTCAAGCATTAGTGATGATTCTAATGAATCATGTAGTTAGTTTCTACCATGTACTGAGGTTCTAACATATTCACATGGTTCTCAACCTTAGTCCACAGACTAATATAATTGTCAACCTCTTTCTTAATATATTAAATCTAGTGTGTACTCATTTTAATGTTTCTCTCAAAGAGATGGTGATATATACAAATCCAGATATGTCAACAAGAGACCAAAAAATGATTCCCTTGTTAGCATTAGTGAGGAGGTTAAACATAATTCAATCATGCAAATTATATAATAAATAATCTAGTTCATGTCAATCCCCTGTAGGACACCATGCTAGATTACTTGAACAAAAGGGCAATCACCATATTATGAAAACCATTTTTCTTGTAATGACCACATATTTCACACATATCGTCAATCCAAATGTGTCCTAAACCTTTGTTATTGCAATTTTTTTATTTTACATTAATTTTGAATTGTATATAATTTATTTTTATAAGATATGTACAAATTCATTAATGTTGAAAATAGGGTCCTCTTTAATTTCAAGTTAGAATCTGATCTTTACTTTTTGGATAGAGATCCAATGTATAAAATGAGTCCTTTTTGATGCACGGTTAAAACATTGTTCCTCAATTTACAAATGATTTGGGATACAACCATGGATTTAATGAATACTCTTGTCTATGTTCATGTAGAGGTATATAGTTTTTAATTTCT
>OY856411.1:1385823749-1385846249 GCA_963693085.1 Alisma plantago-aquatica
ACATTTGGAAGAATTTTCAGCGATTCATCATTCACTAGTGCCCGGTCAAGTTTGCTTGCTATCCTGTCTTTTGGACCTCTTTCATTATTCCAGGTGAAGATATCTCCCCCTACCTTTGGTAGTTCAAACATGCATGCTTTGTCGATGGCCCGATTGAAAGCATCCACCTCAGCACTGATAGCCAGTCTTCTGCCTCTTTTCTCAGCCTACAAATGTACTGTATTAAATTCGCCAATCATCATCCATGGGGATTGAACCTGCTTTGATAAAGAGACCATATCATCCCATAAATTCAGTCTTGCTTTACCATCATTATGGCCATAAACACCTGTCAACCATATGTGTAGACCTCCACCATTCACGCAGTCCACTGTCACCTGCTGGTCCGACATCTGTACTACAGAAACTTGCCATGCATTGGGCTTCCAATCCACACACACTCTGGCAACCTCAGCACATTCAATATTGGATACGTGCTCCCAACCTCGAGGAAAAAGATATGTGATGCTATTTTTATTTTGTATCTTTATCTTCGTCTCTACCAAAACAACCATCGAATGACCACTAGCAACGATCCATTCTCTGATTTCTTTCTTCTTATTTCTGTCGCACCCTCCCTTTATATTCCATAGGAGCATGGACATGTCAATGATTTTGTTTGACCTAGTACGCCTAGAAGGCCCCTTCCCATCGTTCTTGCCTTTCCCTGTCTGTTCTTTTTTCTTGATTGCATTCTCCTCCTCAATATCTGACTCGGATTGCGCCTCAAAACTATTTGGTGTGTCAAGGATGGCACTCACCCCTTGGGTATTCGTGATTCCTATCATCTTGTCCCTTTCCTCCTTACACTGGACACAAACTCCCCCTCCTCTCTGTCACCTTGAGTTGAGGAATCAATCTGTTGTCCACTGTTATCTTTGCTGCTGCTCAGACCAGCCTCTTTGGACTTGCTTGTCGTCTGCTGCCATTCTCCCTCTGATGTCTGCTTCTTCTCTTATTGAATGACAATCCTCGACGCATCTTCCCCATCTGCAACATTGTCCGCATCCTTTGCCTTCCACACTGCTTTGTCCCTTGGTGCCTCCTTGTTCTTCTTCTCGCACTGCCCGGTAGCATGGGCAAAGGCACGACAACTTCTACATATTACTGGAATGTGATCATATTCAATCGACACCGAAATAGGATCTCGGCCTTTGACGTTGAGACAAACAGTCTTTGGCTGTGGATTGTTGACCTTCAGCTCAACCAACACCCTAGCTTCCTCACCTTCCAAGGACCTGTCATCGACATGAAGAACTCGACCAGCACCAGCCACAATGGTGCCTGTCGCTCTTCTCGTCCACGTCCTCCCAAAGGATTTAAGCGTCGTCCATGTAGGGATGGTTGTGAAGGCCTCTTTGTGCAGCTCGTCGCCATTTGTAGTGCTTGGCGATGATGAGTTGTTGGTCGAACCATCTCAGACCCACGGCCAGAGCCGCTTGCTTATCTTCCGCCGTGGAAAACCTAACCAAGAAGATGCCGTTTTCCCTTGATAGCAGTTCAAAGGATCCTTTCGGCCTCCATGTCCTTCGCACCCAAGCTTGAAGATGAGGGAAGTAGAAACATTTTCCCAAAGTGTAGACCATCACGGTAAACTCCCACACGTTTCTCATCCTCTGAAACTCTTTAACCTCCAGTTCTACAACGATCTTATCGCCGTCAACCCTAGGAGGCGGGAATTCCGACTCCTTTGTCGACTTGCTCTTCGGTTGCTTGAGGACTTCATTCCAGGCTAATGTTCGTCGTCCAGGTTCCTTCTCCGTTCCACTGGATTCCGGCTTTGTAGCAGTCGGTGTTGCCCCAATCGCAATGGCGTTAGAGCCTGCAGCGTGCACTGGGTTCCCAGTTGCAGCTGGTCGGTTCATAGGTGGTATGGGGTTGTTGGATGTTTGTCATGGTTGGTTTGATATGTGGACGCTGACGACCTGGGTGGTCGGGGGTGTGGGCGCCATGCCCTAGACGGTCGGAGATCGGAATCGCCCAGAGCCAATCTAAGAGACGACACACGGGATTTTTTTGTGTCCGAACGTTTTGGTAATTTTATTCCGAACCCAAATGGGACAAAGTTACAAACTACACCCAAGACGTGTAGTCCACATTACATGCAAGGCATACAAATTAAAGAAAATAATGATTGGCCCAAAATGGGTCAATCAATATACATGAAATTCCCAGTTCCTAACAAGGTTACAAGATATATGGCCTAGGTTATGATGATGTGCACAATAGTGCATATGAATCTCTTTCTCTATCTTTTTGAATGCATGTGATTCATCTTCTTGTTTGCCTCCATGTCGAATTGATTTTCTAGTAGTCCATATGATATGGACAGTAAGTGTGGCAGCCCAAAGGGATATCACATGATCACCAGAAGTGATCCCGAAGATAGACTTGAGACAATCTTCAAGGGAATGCTTAGGGTTCAGTCCTAATTTCATAGCAGAGCAACCCCATAAGTACTTCCACCACTTGCATGTGGAGGTAAGGTGCAAGGAGCTTTCTTCATCGAGATGGCAAAGACCACAGAGATTGGCAATGTTTGGGTTCCACTTCTGAATCTTCTCAAGCGTAGGAAGAAAGTTCTTGAGAGATCTAGAGGTGAAACTCCATCTCGGAGTGTATGTTGTATTG
The DNA here is from genome assembly GCA_963693085.1 of Alisma plantago-aquatica. Lineage (NCBI taxonomy): Eukaryota > Viridiplantae > Streptophyta > Magnoliopsida > Alismatales > Alismataceae > Alisma > Alisma plantago-aquatica. The sequence goes on from OY856411.1 coordinate 1,385,826,420, forward strand.
TATGTATGTATGTATGTATGTATGTATATGTATGTATATATTTATGTATGTATATGTATGTATATATATATATATATATATATATATATATATATAGAGAGAGAGAGAGAGAGAGAAGTGATCTTTGTTGCCTGTGTAGGTAGCTAAAAGAAGCTACCTGTCACAGTGACACAGTGGCACAATGGTAAATAATTCAAAAATAAAAAAGAGTGGAAGTTGGTGAGAAAACAAGTGGAAAGACAGAAGGTGAAAAAAAATCCCAAATCGACTTTTTAGTTCCTCGCTGCTCTGTGCGATTACTCAATTTTTGCTAAAACCACCATCATCCGGCCAACCCCCAACCCCCTCAGTCTACAGTTACTCCGTCGTCGGTGGAATCTCTGTTCTCTTCTCTTTCGCTGCCTCTCAATTTCGGTCGAGCGTAGCTGCTCCGCTGTTCAGACATGGCGAGGACAAAGAAGTCATCGCGAAAGATCACCATAAGGCCACCATGGAGAACGAATCTAAATCCCGTAACCGCAACTGAAGACGAAGATGACTTCATATTGAAGTACTACAAATTCGACGAGTTGATGGCAAAAGAACCGGATGAGGCGGAAAAAGCACAGGCTGCGGAAGGGGAAAAAGAAGGGGCTACAATTCCTGTGGTAGGAACATCTTCAGAAAAGAAAGGAAATAAAAGTACTGGGACTAAAGAACCTTCGCGTGATGAATCAAACCAAGTGGAAAAAGCATCGACTGCGGAAGGGGAGAAAGAAGGGGATACAACTCCTCCGAGGACTCTGAGAGGGAAGAAAAAAAGGGCTGCAACTCCTCCGAAGAGACCATCTTCAGCAAATAAAGGGAATGTCAGTAAAGAAGGTACTGAGACTAAAGAACCTCCGTGTGATGAAGCGGAGAATGAAGAATGACGAAGTAATTTATGTTTGCATACATTACAACGAAACATAAATAAAGAATTTCGACTACAAAGTAACAATGTATGATAAAAGAGCAACTGCTATGACAAGTAGAGTAACTGGACAATGCCTAGAGTAACTACATGAACATTGGAGTAACTATACGATAGGCTAGAGTAACTGTCTTAAAGCTGGAGTAACTATTTCATAAGAAAAAGTAACTCATACACTAGATATAGTAGTTAAACTGGAAATTATATTTTGTTCAACTAAAGAGTACAATTTTTGAGTAACTGTGTCTGTATGCAGGAGAAGATATGATAGTGTCTGATGACAATAAAAAAATATCCGCATAGGAATGAGGAAGAAAATTCTACTACCGATGAAGAAGAATTGCAAAGAAGTAAAAGGAAACAAAAGGGGAAAGAAAAGGCTGAAGTAAGCAAGGAGAAAGAAAAAGCTACTGTTGATGAAGGAGAAGTGCAAAAAGGTAAAAGGAAGAAGAAGGGGAAAGGAAAGGCTACTAATGAGGAATTAGAAGAGGAAAGAAGGAAGAGGAAAGAGAAGGGGAAAGGAAATGTTGATGTAATTAAGGATAAAGAAAAAGCTACTGATCAGGAAGGAGAAGAGGAAAGAAGGAAGAGGAAGGAGAAGGGAAAAGCAAAGGCTGATGAAGGCAAGCTTGTATGAATTTATAATTGTGTTAGATTGTTGTTACTTTCAGAGGACACTTAATAACACTTACAGTTTAGAAAGTTGCTATTACAATAATAGTTAGATTTAAAATGTGATCAACCTACCATGTATAGTAAATTGTGAAAAATATAAGAGTAACTGGACTAACAAAAAATAATGAGAAACAAAAACCCTAAGAGTACTTTTTGATATGTTTGTAGTTGACATTAAAAGGATATACCACAGATGCTACAGAAAGAGCTACATCACCATCAACAATAGCATGGTATTTACAAAGAATCAAATTAAAATGACAAGGTCAAGGACCTTTGCAAACATGATAAAGATGCCAAATCTTACGATAGACGTAGTACTTTTGGAGGATTTAATAGCAAAATATGTAGAGGATGACAGATTCTTGTTGGCAAAGGGAGTGGAAAGAAGAATGACAATTGAGGATGTGGGGGTAATCCTAGGTATCCCTAACAAAGGTATTGATATCATACCTAAGAAAAACTCTGGCATAGTGAGCTCAATTTATCAAGAATTTGCTAGGGCAACAAGTAGACATGACAAAGAAGGTGAGATCTTGAAAAGGTTGAAGGAGAAGGATGTCCTGCACAAGGACAACTTGGCAAATCTTTGGCAAAAATATGACAAGACAAACGACCCCACCGACAATCAAAACATGTGTCAGGCGTGGATGTTGCACTTGCTTGCTACATTCCTACTCCCAGATACCAGCAATTGCACCCCAATTTGCATCATGCACTACTTAGATGATGTAACTGCCACGGGGAAAATGAATTGGGCAAAGTTGGTTCATGGGAGTATCTTAAAGAATATGAAGATGTTGAAGGAGAATGTTAAGCTGAGAAGGAGAGGGGAGAAGGGAAAGACTACACTCTACATGTCAGGGTGTGTCATGTGCCTATGTGTAAGTGAAAAAAATTATTTTCGTCTAGATTGTTACAATGATGCCTAGGGGCATTTACTTATGTATTATATTTTCTTTATTACATGCAGGTTTGGGCATATGAGATAACAAAAATGGCAAAGTCAACCTTCCTTGACACCAAGCCAAGGATAAAAAAGTGGGCTGCGTCGGTCGAGAAAGTGATGGAAATAGGGACTATAAACCCTAGAGATGTAAGGATATTTCTTCTTTGTTACAAAGCTAATGTACAACATAATCCTATATGTTTGAATTGTGACACATTGTTTGATTTATTTAGACAAGTTTATCAAAGGATAAATCTGGATCAGGGAGATGATTGGCGAGCTGCAAGAAGAGTAGATGACTTGCCCTATTACCTAGTGGAAAAAGGGAAAAAAGTAAGCCAACGGTAGATAAGGCGCCAGTAAAGCCAATCATCAACAAAGGAGTAACTACTGAGAACTCCACCCTGGAGGGAAGAATCCACCGACTGGAGGAGGAGCTGAAGATGCAAAAGGAGATCTGTACAAAGATAGTTGTTGAAGAATTTAGTGACCTGAAGAAGGAGAATAAGAGGCTACAAAAATGAATAGCCGAACTAGAGGAAGAAAATAGAGTTCTGAAGAGGAAGGTGGGAGATGAAAGTGACAAAGTACGGTCACCTGCAAGTGGGTTTGAACAATTTGCTGAGGGGTTTGCCTCAGTAAATGTTGATGAACCCAAAGACAGGCCTGAGATGCTTCGAAAGAAGGATATGGACATGCTAGAAAAAGAAGAGAAAGAAGGTATGGAGAAGGGATATACACCGACAAAACCAAGCAAGCTGAGGCTGAAAAGAAATTATGTGGAACAAAAATGATCTGAAGAAGAGAGTGATGTTGAACAAACTGGTGTTGCAGAGAAAAAGCAAAAAGAAAAAGCTGCTGATGGCCCTGCCCAATCAAGATGTGCACGAGATGCAGAAGAAAAAGGTGAAGAAAAAAGGGAACAGGAAAAGAAATTAGGCGAAGAAGAAGGAAAGAAGGAAGAGCCCAGAAAAAAGTTGACAAAGAGAAAGAAGATGACATAGCCTATAATAGGGAGCATAAAGAAGAACATCAAAAAAAGGACGGAGGAAAAGGTAATGTTGGATTTATTTTTAAGTATATCAGTACTTGTGTATCTGTATGAACATAAAGAGTAACTATTTGAATTAGTAGAGTAACTATTTGACATAGTAGAGTAACTGTAGGATTATAAAGAGTAACTATACGATTGAAAGAGTAACTGTGCGACATAAAAAGTAACTATATGATTGATAGAGTAACTATACAATTGATAGATTGACTATAGGAATGAAGATGAATTCTAACATTGAATGCACTTTGTTGTTGACAGCACAAGCCAACAAATTTCATAGGTTTTGAGCATTTCAAAACAAAGGAAACCAAAGAAATTGTCCATCACTTCATGGACAATATCAAAGAAATATAAGAATTGGTTACTTTATCAATTGTACAAAATAAAACATTACTTATTCAATATCTAACTCATATGTATCACATCTATGAATGATTGGCAGGTCAAAATGAGAGTGGAAATTCAATAATAATGTTTGGTGCACGGGGAAGGACCTTGCTACCCTATTATACAAAGATCAAATGATGCAATCACCTGTAAAAACCAAAATGTAGTGTAACTGTTTGAAACAATAATTTGGATTGCTAAGGAAAAATGCTTTTGGTTTTTTTTTCCAGGTTTTGGACTGCTTTGTGCAGGTGCTCAAGGCGAGCATAAGAAAGCAGAGGAAGAAGGGTTTGACGTGGCACTGCTTGAGCACTTATGCTACGGTAAGACAAGCAAACTTGGTATACAAAATTACATCAAATTACAAAATAGAAACACAAACTGAAACTTATAGATGTGCATTTTTAAATTCTACATTTGCAGTAGAAGCTATCATTTGATGTTGAGAACATCACCCTAGAATAGATTGGCATGCTATCTCCACTCTTCAATATTCCTTTGAAAGATTGGGACACAATGGACTCAGTGTTCACCATACTAAACAATGACAACCACTGACACTTGTATGAAGAAAGATTCAGGGATGGAGCGCACCGATCTTATAACTCAATGAGTGGAAACGGCAAGTCAAAAAAAGAATTCATTAGATGGGTAAGCGATGAAAAAAGTAACTCTGTTAGTAATGGGTTGAAAGGATTGATGTTTGTTGATTAATAATTGATAAAACTTGTGTTTTTTCCTGCAGGTGGGTATTGTGCACAAATTCTTCAGGGGGCACCAGAAAAAGGAAGACAATTGTCATAGTGGGAGCGGGATTACCCACTGTGCCTACAGTAGCAAAAAGACTCACTTGACTGTGGGGTCTTTGTGTTGAAGTACCTTGAATGCCTGGTCAATGAAAACCTATGGACTTCACTTACAAAGACATGCCAGCAATAAGGGATGACATTTTTCAAAGAATGATGGCAAGGGGGGAGCTGTAGTCAGTATAAGAATATGAAAAGAATGCAAGTGATAACACCAAAGAAGGTCCAACTGAACCGCACAAGGAAGAAGCAGATGAGGGTCAAAAAAAGCAAGAAGGAGACCAGAAACAAGAAGCAGATACAGATGTACATGAAGAAAAAAAACACGAAGGAAGAAGATAATTCAAGCCTTGACAGATGGTTGAATTCAAGCTGACAACTGATTTATTAAGCGAAATGTTAAATTTGAACAATTTGGTTATGGAGTTATGATATGTAACTGACATGAGATACATTTACTTATGTGCTGCAAGCCTGAAAATACATTGACTCTGAATCATATTGTAAATAGGAGTATTTTTGTGTTTAATAGATAACATTCTATGCTTTGTCTGTGGTATTCTTGCATGAATAGTTGTTGTGGTATTGTCTGAAGATATATACTTTCAATTAGCCTGCCAAAATGAACTAACTCAAGAGGAAGAGTGATGATCACGTAACCCATAAAGTAATTATAAGAACACTATGGGTAACTGTAAGAAAACTAAGAGTAGCTATAAGTACACTAAGATTAACTGTAAGAACACTAAGAGTAACTGTGACAACAGAGAAAAGTAACCCTGTGATTCAAAAGAGTAACTCTTATATTTTGTAAAAGTAACTCTAACAGAGGAAGGTAAAACACGTATCACAAAAACAATGTGTATGGAACACAGAGTAACAGGGACATCTTGTAGTAACTGTACGAACACGAAAGCAAGTGTTCTATTCCAAAAAAAAAGTATCTATATCAGATTTCACTGACAAATAAAAGAGATGAACTCGTCATCGAGAAAGTAATTATAAGAACACCTAGAGTAACTATAAGAGCACTACGAGTAATTATGACAACATAAAAGTAACTCTGTGCATTCAAAAAGTAACTGTTATACTTTGTAAAGTAACTCTTGTGGAGGAAGGTAACTGAAATAGATGAAACCAGTGTATGTGAATCACATAGTAACAAACTGACATTTTGTAAGTCACTATACAAACATGAAAGTAACTGTTCTAATCCAAAAATGTAAGTATTTCAAAAGAAAGAGTATTCATTGGATACAAAGAGAGACAAATATTATTCAAAGAGTAACATCTTGATCAGAAAAGATTCTTTGTAACATAATCAATGTGTGACACCCGACATCATAAAGATGACAAGTGCACAATTAAAACGTGCGGAAGAAAACATTAACATCGGATTACCGGAAATCACTAAAAATTAAAACCATTTACAAAGAGATCCATTTCCAGAAAATTCTTATAACAAGAACCAAAGTATTACATATACATCCTGGTTCAAAAAGTACATTCTATGTACCATTTCTCGAGGATTACATTCAACAGTTACCCTTTTAAATCTATACATAGGCAGCATAAAACCTCAAGGCATTCAAGCCAAAATCTCAGATCAATCATTAAACCACTAACTACTAATTCCAAGGCCTGAGAGTACAAAGACGACACATAGGACTGTTATCTACATAACATGACAAACATTATCTCCACCTGAGATATTACTGTTGTCCATGTTGTTGCTGTCCTTCCCCTGCTATGTGGTTTCTACCTCCTCGTCCGCGTCCACCTAAAAATGTTGGTGACCAATGGAGTGAGTCCCATGTCCTAGCGAGAGATATAACTCTCCGCCAAAAACATTATTCTCACAGTTTAATGGAATAAAATTGAGCATAGGAATCTTTTATGTTCAAAAGTCGATAAAGCATTATCTTAGGTAGAACAGAGCAACATCCTTATGTAAAGCAACACAACTATAATTGATAAAGCATCATATCATTTACTTAATCAGGAATATGAAGGACATGTGTAATATTTATCCATTTAGGATACAAAAGGCAATGTAACATCAACCAATGATTCTCCTATTTCATCCTTAAGCAAATAAGCTACACGGCTGATTACATTTTTGAATCATACTTATTTCCCTAAAGAGATGAAGTATACCATTCATACTCCAACCGACCATGATTACGTAAAGTATTGGTACCACACAAGGTCAATGGAAGAGCTGGACTCCAAGACCTCATCCTTCTAGGTCACTACGAGATTATTTATTAGAGACATCATATGTCAAACTGCAATTAGCTTTCCAGGGTATAGTGACATCTTTGCTATAGAGTTATAGCCCGTAGCATATACTCTTTTCAGGATTATGACCCGTAGCCAATGTCTGGTATCATTTTGAGGAGTCATGGCCCGTAGCCATACTCTTACTGGAGTATGGTCCGTAACCAATCCTGTGCATAGGACATGGCCCGCAGCCATTCCTATGGGGCATAAGGATATATTTTCCCATTACCCCCACATATTCAAAAATATGCATTCTGAGTTTAACTCGTTTCACCATTCAGCAAGTTCTGACACTGATGGATCTGTGGTCAGAGCATCTACATTTTATGAGCTCGTTTGATTAATTAAATGCATTATCATATTATTTTAGCATCAATCAAGTTTTCAAACATAAATTATTATGACAAATGCAATAAAGAATGTGTAATACTTCAATCAAATACTCTTCAAACTTTATAAAGCATTGGGATCTCAATCCCTTATCTCATCATGGGAATTCTCATCCCTCAACAAAATCATCATTATGATTATTGAATATGGGCATTCAAACCCTCAGATTCATCATTGAACATTGTTACCATTTATCAGGTAACTAATACCTTCAGGTCATCAGACCAAGGTATATAAGACACTTGTTACACAAGCATCTCTCCTGGCTCACAAAGCCCATTAAACATCTATATCAAATAAGCAGCATAGCTCATACCTGGCTATGATCATCTTCTCATGATACCTGCATGGTTAGTACACATGATAACAACCATATTAATTACATATCAACACCTTGCAATAGAAAGATAACACTACTATTCCCTCGTCAGGTTTAGGATTTCCCATCTTTATCAACCAGAGTTTCACATACCATCACCATGTATTAGGGTTTCACTAAACATCACCCTATATTAGGGTTTCACATAACATTACCCTATATTAGGGTTAGGGTTTCATCAACCTTCTCGATTAGGGTTTCATGATCTCATTGCCAAAGATCCAACCCTAATTTTTTTATTCTACTTATATTGAAAGTATCAACACTGATTCACTACATGTTTATCACACATGTATGAGTTCATCTCTCTCATCCTTTCTGGGATGTCGAGTACTCCATACTTATCAAATTGGATCAGCCCTTTATTCAAGTATATACATCTATGGATAACATAGTGTCTTGACTTATTAATTTTATAAGCATCACATGTTAACCACTCTAAAGGTACTAATTACGTAAGTACTTTAGATGTACAACCATTGTAATTAACTTTGATATACATTATCAACAATCCTAGAATTATTTAATCTTTCAAGGTTTTGAGACTACTTGGTCTCCAAATGGTTTTGATACCTTTGATCCTTCAAATGGTTTTGACCCCTTTGATCTTCAAATGGTTTTGAAACTGTTTGACCTCCTCAGGGTTTGAGATCGTTTGACCTCCAAATAGTTTTTGAAACCGTTTGGGCATTCTAGGGTTGAAACCGTTTGACCTTAAACGGTTTGAAACTGTTTGATCAACTCACCTTGAAACTGTACGAACATCAAACGATTTAAGACCGTTTGGTCTCAAATGGTTTGAAGATTGTTTGGTCCTCAAATAGTTTGAAGAATGTTTGGTCCATTCAACATTGAAACCGTTTGAACCAATTAGGGTTTCTACAATTAATCGATTTAGGGTTTGCAATCAAGAACCATCAAATGTGGAAACCATTGAAACTAGATCAATTATAACCATTAGATCTCCATCCATCCATGACATCACTTGACCTCAAACAGTCTTGAGACCTTTAGACCTCAAACGGTCTTGAGACCTTTTGACCCCAAATGGTCTTGAGACCGTTTGGTCTCAAACGGACTTGAGACCGTTTGGTGTCAAACGGTCTTGAGACCGTTTGAACACCAAAAGGTGAAACCATTTGCTTATGATATTTATTGAGGTGTGTGCTAAGATGATGTCATCATCATCAAGCTTCATACCTTCTAAATCTACTACCATTCATATGGTGATTTCATCGATAAACCAAAAGGAATTTCAAAGAGAAAGAAATGATCAACATTTAATGAAGAATTGAATTCAATAATAACATTTAAGGGTTCAAGTTATATGACCCACCATCAAAGTTGTTTCCAAGCTTCAAGCTTCACGTCTTTAATGGTGAATGAAGTTTTCTCAACCATCCAAGCTCCGTTCTCAACTCTTTGGATGCAAAGGATGATCAAGGTTGAGCATTGAATGGAGAAAAGAAGAGAATGAGTGTTGAAATTCGATTTCCACCATGAATTAAAGGTTGAAGATGACCATGGAGCTTACCTACAGGTTGGAGCACGTTCTCCTCTTGCTCCTAAGCTCCTTAGTCTTCAGACCAAGCAAAGAAAGAAAGTGGTTTGCAAAATAGCCTTTCAAGTAAGGAGAAAATTGAGTATATGTAATTGATTTTCTAGGAGAGAGAAAGTAGGAGAATAATCCTCATATTTGCTTGCCACATGCCCCCTCCACTTCCTTATTCACGAAGCCAACTTCCTTGCCCTCAATTCTTTTGCTTTATCCTTGAATTAAAAGCAACCCATTTAAGCACCTAAAATCTATTTTTTAGTGGACATTTCTTTTTAATTAACAAATGTGAGTGGATTCTCCACTTCCTTAGGATATTTTCGGTGCCACTCAAGGCATTAGGACGTCCTCACATTATAGGATTTCAACCACTATATTTTTGGTTGATGGGCACTTCAATTAATATATATATTTTTGCATTAAAATGAATTAGGGTTTCAATTATGCTTAATTCTTGATTATTTTATTATCAAGATTATCTCTCCTCCAAAGTAATTCAAATGAGACGTCCCTCTCATTTTATTTTCTCTAAATGATGCCAAGAAATATTAGGGACCCTCTAGAGGTGATAGTTTGCACATTCAACCCTAGGTTTTGGGTAAATTGCAAATTACACCAAAACTAGTAATCAATGCACACACATTATTCAAACAAGCTCCTTCTTGGAACTTAGGCTTCTCCAAGCCATACCTCAACATAATTCTAATTGATATGATGCTATAGCACTTGGGGAACATTTATCATGTAACATTTTTAAGATAACCCCATCAAATTGGGTAAATTGAACTTTAGTCCAAAATAGGTAAAATATTGTTTCAACTTATTCAAATAGGACCAAAATTGAAACATAGGCTCTCATTTAGTCTTAATTACTTTTCAAAAGACAAAGACAAGAATCTAAATAACTTACTTAAGAAAAAATCCTAGGGTTAAGGCATAACCCAGGTCAGGGATGTTACAATTATCCACCCCTAACAAGGATTTCGTCCCTGAAATCATCAAGAGAAAAGAGAAGGGTACTTCCTCCTCATTTATTCCTCCAGCTCCCACGTAGCCTCTTCAATGCCACGATGATGCCAGAGAGCTTTCACAAGAATAATGTCTTTCTTTTTCAACTTTTTGATTCTTCTAGCACGAATCATCATTGGTCCTTCTACATAGGATATATCTTGATTTAACTCTACCTTCACAGGTTGCAATACTAATTCTGTATCAGGGTGACACTTTCTCAGCATGAATATATGGAATACTGGATGCAATCTATGTAGTTCAGGTGGCAACTCCAACTTATAGGCTACCTTTTCAATCCGTTCAAAGAATGGATAAGGCCCCATAAATCTAGGAGCTAACTTACCCTTTTTACCAAATCTAAGAACACCTTTCCAAGGTGAGACTTTGAGATATACTCTGTCTCCAGCTTGGAATTCTAACGGTCTACGTCGTTTATCAGCGTATGACTTCTGACTATCCTGTGCAACCTTTTACTGTTGTTGTATTACTTTAATCTTTTCAGTTGTCTGCTGAACTAATTCAGGACCCAAAAGTTGGTATTCCCTTGTTTCATACCAGCACAAAGGAGATCTACAACGTCTACCATATAATGCTTCATATGGTGCCATATCAATACTATGTTGATAACTATTGTTGTAAGTGAATTCTATTAAGCTCAAGTGTAAATCCCAACTTCCTACAAACTGAAGGACACATGCCCTAAGCAAATCCTCAAGGTTTGTATAGTCCTCTCAGATTGCCCATCTGTCTGTGGGTGAAAGGCGATACTGAATCTTAACTGTGTACCCAAAGCTTTATGTAGTCATTCCCAGAAATGACTCATGAGCTGGGGAACCCCGTGTAAACATACTATCTCATCTATATAGATCTGTGCAAGCTTCTCAATGGTATAGGTTGTTTTGACAGGAAGAAAATATGCTGACTTAGTCAACCTATCAATTGTCACCCAAATGGAATCATGGCTTTTGGTTGTTCTAGGTAAACCAACTACAAAGTCCATGTTTACATGATCCCATTTCCACTGTGGTATAGGTAAAGGTTGCATTGTTCATGCAGGCTTTTGATGTTCAGCTTTAACCTGCTGACGCACTGGACACCACATAACAAAGTCAGCTACATCTTTCTTCAAATCGGGCCACCAATACATATCTTTCAAGTTATGATACATTTTGATGCTCCCTGGATGCATTGCATACATGGAGAAATGAGCTTCCTCCATGACTAACTTCCTTAAGTCATTGGCATTAGGTTCTACCATCCTACCATGGTAACAGACTACCTGATCATTTGACTCATGAAAGCCATCCCGTTTCTCACTACTATACTCTGACCTGATCTGCTGAATCACAGAATCAGCCTGTTGTTCCTCTTTGATCTGTTGTTTCAGTGTAGGTTTTATGTGCATTTCAGCTAACAGTTCAGCTAACAAAGATACTTTAAGCTGTACATTGTTTTGCCTCATAGAGACAAACATGTCTCATTTAAAGCACACTAAAGAGTTCAACTGTGCTTTGTCTAAGATTGGCAACGATGATATTCTACTTAGTGCATCACCCACTACATTAGCCTTTCCTAGATGATAATCAATTGTACTATCATAGTCCTTGATTAGCTCCATCCAACGGCATTGTCTCATGTTCAACTCGTGCTGTGAAAAGATGTACTTTAAGTTCTTATGGTCCGTGAAAATCTGGAATGTCTCTCCATAGAGATAATGTCTCTAGATCTTCAACGCATGAACCATTGTAACTAATTCTAGATCATGTGTTGGATAATTTTCCTCGTGTTTCTTAAGCTGTCGAGAAGCAAAACAAATCACTTGTTTATGCTGCATCAACACACATCTTAGAACATTCATAGAAGCATCACAGAAAACAATATACCCCTTACCTTGCTCAGGTGACACTAACACAGGTGCACTTGTTAATCTTTCTTTTAACAACTAGAAAGAATGTTGACACTTTTCATTCCAGACAAAAGGAACCTCCTTCCTGGTCAACTTAGTTAGGGGTAATGCTATAGAACTGAAGTTCTTAATGAACCTTCTATAGTAGACTTCCAGTCCTAGAAAACTGCATATTTCTGTTGGTGTCTTCGGCTGTTCCCACTCTAAAATAGATTCTACCTTTTTAGGATCGATACGGATACCTGAGGTAGATATTATGTGTCTAGGAAAGACACTTCTAATAACTAGAACTCACACTTGATAAACTTAGCATATTGCTTTTGCTCCCTTAGCAAAGTTAGATCATGAAGGAGGTGTTGCTCATGTAGTTGAGCATCTCTACTATAAATCAAGATGTCATCTATGAAGACTACTACAAGCTGATCAAGGAATGGCCAGAAGATTCTGTTCATGAGTTCCATGAATGTAGTTGGTGCATTAGTTAGTTCAAACGACATAACTATGAACTCATAGTGATCATACCTTGTCCTGAAGGCTGATTTAGGTATGTCACTCTACTTGATGCGTAACTGATGGTATCCTAACCTCAGATCTATTTTATAGAAGATAGTTGCACCACACAACTGATCAAACATGTCATGTATCCTTGGCAGAGGATACTTGTTCTTAATAGTTACTTTGTTTAGCTATCTATAGTCAATGCATAATCACATAGACCCATCTTTCTTTTTCACAAAGAGAACCGGGGCACCCCATGGTGAAGTACTCGGTCAAATAAAACCTTTTTCAAGCAACTCTTGCAACTGTTTATTGAGCTCTGCCATCTCAGCAGGTGCCATTCTATAAGGTGTTTGAGCTATTACTTGCGTACTCAGGATTAGATTAATCTCAAAATCAATCTCTCGCGGTGGAGGAACACCTGGAAGTTCCTCAAGAAACACATCCTCAAACTCCCTAACAACTAAAACTTCAGAAAGATGAGGACTTTCTGCTCTGGTATCTACCACATGTGCCAAGAATGCTTCACATCCTTGTCGCATCAGCTTCTCAGCTACCATTGCTGACACTAGACAAGTTGGAAGAATCTTTCTGCCCCCCTGAAAGATCCATGTGTCATTATTATCTGTGAACACAACCTTATTGGAACCACAATCCAAGACAACCTTATACTTTTCTAGGGTGTCCATCCCAAGGGTTATGTCGAACCCATGCATCACAAGTGGAAGAAGATCCACCCGAATGTTGTGTTTTGAAAAGGAAAGAATGCAGGGAGAACATACCTCCCGCAACACTGTAGATCCAACCAATGGAGTTTCTAATAGCAAACTATCTGCCCTATGACTGACAATCATATTGCAGTCAAGAATCACTTCTCGAGTGATGAAGGAATGTGTATCACCCGGATCAATCAAAACAGATACGAAGCAGAATGAAGACAGATCATAATGAAATAGTTCCATCTGACCTATCACAACTCACGGATTGACCACTGTATCAGGCTAATTCATAGCATAGAATCTAGACGTTGCCTGATGTTGACTTTGTGCTCAGTTATTGGGTGTCGATGAACCTGCTTGGGATGCCTGTCCACGTCCTTGAATTCCACTAGAAAATTGTCTCCTCTGATGGCCTCCTTATTGATTCTGCCTTGGAGGTTGAGTTACCATTGTATTTCCAACTGGACAATCCCTTGCCAGATGTCCTACTTGTCTACACTGATGACCGATTCTAGTCTCTGCATAAGGTCTAAAAGGTCCAGTTACAGATGTTGATGTTGTGCTGGGGGCTCTACTTGGAATAAAACTACAGCCCCTACCCCTACTCGACGTCCACTACGTTTGTGTATTGAACCTTGGTGGTGCTGTTGGTGCAGAAAACCTCAGTTTCTTAAAACTCTTGGACCTCTGTCCTTGGAACTGTATATGCTCTTTCCTACTATTGGCTTGGCATTTCTTCGTCACAGACCTCTCTATCTATCTAACAGACTCCACAAAAGTGGAAAACCTCTCCCTGTTATCTAATGTAGACACATGTGTGGTCAAATCATCGTTCAACCCCTTCTTGAAACGTCGATCCTTTCCTCATCTATAGCTGCCATGTGCGGACAGAACTGCAGAAGCTCCATGAACTTAGATTCATACTCACTAATGTTCATATGCCCTTGCCTTATCCTCTCAAACTGAGAGATCTTCTCATCTAGATAAGTCTTAGGGAAATATCTATTGAGGAATTCACGTCGCAATTCCTCCCATCCGACTTCAACACTTGGCCTTTCACCTTCTTCTATGGTCCACCAATGGCCAACACTCCCCTTCAGCATGTCCCACCTTCTCAACTTTAGGGATATTAAGGATCTGAAGGCCTTTTCCAGCCCGGTCAACCACAAATCAACATCTGCTGGATTAGCTATACCAGCATACTCAGTGGCTCCTACCCTTCAAAGCCATTCAAAAGTCTTGCTAGCTCCATGTCCTTCATTGTGGGCTGGTGCCCTAGGTGCAGGTGGTGGCATTCTATCCGCCATGTGTGTCATAGTTGCCATGAACTGCCCAAACAGAGCATGGAAGGCTGGGTTTTCTAGCATAGCTTGGTGTGGCTGGGGCTGTTCGGGCACTGGTTCCTCCCTACCCTGATCCCTTGCACCTCCTCCTGGTGCAGCAACAGTGCTCTCAACAACATGTTCATCATGTGATCCAAACATCTTCAAGTTCTTCTTCTCCTCCTATACGAGCAGAAGTCACTATCAGATAAACTAGAGGACACTAGAACAAACTCAACAACTTTAATCCTATGTCTCTGTAGACTCAGCGAACCTAGAGCTATGATACCACTAAACTTGTGACACCCGACATCATAAAGATGACAAGTGCACAATTAAAATGTGCGTAAGAAAACATTAACAACATATTATTGGAAATCACTAAAAATTAAAACCATTTACAAAGAGATCCATTTCCAGGAAATTCTTATAACAAGAACCAAAGTATTACATATACATCCTGGTTCATAAAGTACATTATATGTACCATCTCTTCTCGAGGATTACATTCAACAATTACCCTGTTAAATCTATACATAGGCAACATAAAACCTCAAGGCATTCAAGCCAAAATCTCAAATCGATCATTAAACCACTAACTACTAATTCCAAGGAAATGAGAGTATAGAGACGACACATAGGACTCTTATCTACATAACATGACAGACAGTATCTCCACATGAGATATTACTGTTGTCCCTACTGCTGTTGTCCTTCCCCTGCTATGTGGTTTCTTCCTCCTCGTCCGTGTCCACCTAAAAATGTTGGTGACCAACAGAGTGAGACCCATGTCCCAGTGAGAGATATAACTCTCCGCCAAAAACATTATTATCACAGTTTAATGGAATAAAACTGAGCAGAGGAATCTTTTATGTTCAAAAGCCGATAAAGCATTGTCCTAGGTAGAATAGAGCAACATCCTTATTTAAAGCAACACAGCTATAATTGATAAAGCAGCTAATCATTTACTTAATCAGGAATATGATGGACATGTGTCATATTTATCCATTTAGGATACAAAAGGCAATGTAACATCAACCAATGATTCTAGTATTTCATCCTTAAGAAAATACACTACATGACTGATTACATTTTTCAATCATACTTATTGCCCTGAAGAGATGAAGTACCATTCATATTCCAACTGACAACAATTACGTAAAGCATCAGTATCACACAAGGTCAATGGAAGAGTCAGACTCCAAGACCTCATCCTTCTCAGTCAGTACAAGATTATTTAGCAGAGACATCATATGTCAAACTCCAATTAGCTTGCCAGGGTATAGTGGCATCTTCACTATAGAGTTATAGCCCGTAGCATATACTCTCTTTAGGATTATGGTCGTAACCAATCCCATGCATAGGACATGGCCCACAGCCATTCCTATGGGGCAAAAGGATATATTTTCCCATTACCCCCACATATTCAAAAATATGCATTTCGTGTTTAACTCGTTTCACCATTTAGCAAATTCTGAAGCTGATGGATCTGTGGTCAGGGCATCTACATTTTATGATCTCATTTGATTAATTAAATGCATTATCATATTGTTTTAGCATCAATTAAGTTTCCAAACATAAATTATTATGACAAATGCTATAAAGAATGTGTAATACTTCCATCAAGTACTCTTCAAACTTTATAAAACATTGGGATCTCAATCCCTTATCCCATCATGAGAATTCACATCCCTCAACAAACTCATCATTATGATTATTGAATATGGGCATTCAAACCCTCAGATTCATCATTGAACATTATTACCATTTATCAAGTAACTAATACCTTCAGGTCATCGGACCAAGGTATACAAGACACTTGTTATACAAGCATCTCTCCTGGCTCACAAAGCCCATTAAACATCTTTATCAAATAACCATCATAGCTCATACCTGGCTATGATCATCTTCTCATGATACTTGCATGGTTAGTACACATGATAACAACCATATTAATTACATATCAACACCATGCAATAGAAAGATAACACTACTATTCCCTCATTAGGGTTAGGGTTTCCCATCTTTATCAACCAGAGTTTCATATACCATAACCCTGTATTAGGGTTTCACTTAAAATCACCCTATATTAGGGTTTCACATAACATTACCCTATATTAGGGTTAGGGTTTCATCAACCTTCTCGATTAGGGTTTCATGATCTCATTGCCAAAGATCCAACCCTAAATTTTTTAATTCTACTTATATTGAAAGTATGTAGGCTGATTCACTACATGTTTATCACACATGTATGAGTTCATCTCTCTCATCCTTTCTAGGATGATGAGTACTACATACTTATCAAATTGGATCAACCCTTTATTCAACTATATACATCTATGGATAACATAGTGTATTGAGTTATTACTTTTATAAGCATCACAGGTTAACCACTCTAAAGGTACTAATTACCTAAGTACTTTAGAGGTACAACCATTGTAATTAACTTTGAGATACATTATGAACAATCCTAGAATTATTTAATATTTTAAGGTTTTGAGACTACTTGGTCTCCAAATGGTTTTGATACCTTTGATCCTTCAAACGGTTTTGACCCCTTTGATCTTCAAACTATTTTGAAACTATTTGACCTTCTTGGGGTTTGAGATCGTTTGACCTCCAAATAGTTTTGAAACCGTTTGGGCATTCTAGGGTTGAAACCGTTTGACCTTAAATGGTTTGAAACCGTTTGATCAACTCACCTTGAAACAAAATGAACATCAAACGGTTTGAGACCGTTTGGTCTCAAACGGTTCGAAGACCGTTTGGTCCTCAAACGTTTTGAAGACCGTTTGGTCCATTCAACATTGAAACCATTTGAACCAATTAGGGTTTCTACAATCAATCGATTTAGGGTTTGCAATCAAGGAACCATCAAATGTGGAAACCTTTGAAACTGGATCAATTATAACCATTGGATCTCCATCCATCCATGACATCACTTGACCTCAAACGGTCTTGAGACCTTTTGACCTTAAATGGTCTTGAGACCGTTTGGTCTCAAACGGTCTTGAGACTATTTGGTGTCAAACGGTCTTGAGACCATTTGGTGTCAAACGGTCTCAAGACCATTTGATCACCAAAAGGTGAAACCATTTGCTTCTGATATTTATTGAGGTGTGTGCTAAGATGATGTCATCATCATCAAACTTCAGACCTTCGAAATCTACTACCATTCATATGGTGATTTCATCGATAATCCAAAAGGAATTTCAAGGAGAAAGAAATGATCAACATGTAATGAAGAATTGAATTCCATAATAACATTTAAGGGTTCAAGATATATAACCCACCTTCAAAGTTGTTTTCAAGCTTCAATCTTCACGTCTTTAATGGTGAATGAAGTTTTCTCAACTGTCTAAGGTCCGTTCTCAACTCTTTGGATGCAAAGGATGATTAAGGTTGAGCATTGAATGGAGAAAAGAAGAGAATGAGTGTTGAAATTCGATTTCCACCATGAATTCAAGGTTGAAGATGACCATGGAGCTTACCTACAGGTTGGAGCACGTTCCCCTCTTGATCCTAAGCTCCTTAGTCTTCGGCCCAAGCAAAGAAAGAAAGTGGTTTGCAAAATAGCCTTTCAAGTAAGGAGAAAATTGAGTATATGTAATTGATTTTCTAGGAGAGAGAAAGTAGGAGAATAATCCTCATCTTTTCTTGCCACATGCCCCATCCACTTCCTTATTCAAAAAGACAACTTCCTTGCCCTCAATTTTTTTGCTTTATTTTTGAATTAAAAGAAATCCATTTAAGCACCTAATATCCATTTTTTAGTGGACATTTCTTTTTAATTAACAAATGTGAGTGGATTATCCACTTCCTTAGGATATTTTCGGTTCCACTCAAGGCATTAGGACGTCCTCACATTATAGGATTTCAACCATCATATTTTTGGTTGATGGGCACTTCAATTAATATATATATTTTTGCATTAAAATGAATTTGGGTTTCAATTATGCTTAAATCTTGATTATTTTATTATCAAGATTATCTCTCCTCAAAAGTAATTCAAATGAGACGTCCCTCTCATTTTATTTTCTCTAAATGATACCAAGAAATAATAGGGACCCTCTAGAGGTGATATTTGCACATTCAACCCTAGGTTTTGGGTAAATTGCAAATTACACCAAAACTAGTAATCAATGCACAAACTTTATTCAAACAAGCTCCTTCTTGGAACTTAGGCTTCTCCAAGCCATACCTCAACATCATTCTCATTCATATGATGCTATAGCACTTGAGGAACATTTATCATGTAACATTTGTAAGGTAACCCCATCAAATTGGGTAAATTTCACTTTAGTCCAAAATAGGTAAAATATTGTTTCAACATTATTCAAATAAGACCAAAATTGAAACATTGGCTCTCCTTTAGTCTTAGTTCCTTTTCAAAAGACAAAGGAAAGAATATAAATAACTTACTTAAGCTAAACTCCTAGGGTTAAGGCATAACCCAGGTCAGGACGTTACACAATGTATACATATAACTTCTAGAGCTCAAAGGTAACACAACAGTAGATTCCAAACACAAGTCAAAATACAAGAAGGATTACAAATCAATTTCAAATTACCACACAAGAACAACCCATTATAGATTTGAATATGCATCACTCACACACTAATCAAGTACAACTACACTGAAAAATAGCCATCCATCAAGAGTAGTAGCAATAGCAGCATCTCCCACCGCATGATATTAGAAAAAAGAGCAGCACACTTAGCAGCACCAAGATGCTCCCAATCAACAACAACAGTAGAAAGGAAGGGTTATCAGCACCAACAACTCAAATAATAGAAATAGCAACAACAAAATAAGATAATGAATATACATGTCCAACATCAACAAAACACACGTGTAGCACCAGAGATAATTGTTGAGCAGCAAACAACAACAACACAAAGTCTAGAAGGAGTATCTATGAAGAATGAACTACTTCTTCAAAG